>VXAY01000543.1:129591-159199 GCA_013399855.1 Oxyruncus cristatus | reverse complement strand
ACCCCCCCATATTCCTTCCATGTTTTAAACCTTGAATCCTGTTCTTGTTTAATTTTTTAGGCTAGTATTGAGAAAACAACACTTTACCTCTGCATTTTGTTAGCGAAAGAATATGCTCTCAGCACAGCCAAATGCTCTGTCCAGGTCTCAACAATGATTATGCTGAATCTGACTCAGGTTTTCCATATTTTTCAGTATCCATGCAGGACAAGAAAAATCAGAACAGTGATTTTTGACACAACTGAATAGGTTTTTTTGTTGGTTTTTTGTTTTGGTTTGGTTTGGTTTTTTGGTTTTTTTGGGGGGTTTTTTTGGTTTTTTTTTGGTTTTGTTTTGTTTTGTTATGTTTTGTGTTTTTTTCTGGTTTTGTTTTTGTTTTTTTTTTTTTTTAGCAAAGGACTTGCAATTAAGAAGCATTATCACAAAGCTTCATTTACACTGTGATTAACAAGGAATTTAGATCAGCAAAGTGAAATGAACAGTTTGTTGGAGTTGAGCTGCCACAACTAGATTGAAATAAATAGTTCAGCATACATTTCTGTGCAGATATAGCCTAAAATGTCAGAGATACAAGCCAAAACAGGCCAGTCAAGGTGCAGGTTTGGTAGTTTGAGAGCATGCACGTTACTCACCCTTCCCCAGTGACTCAAGGCTTCCATAGTAGTGAGTGTCAGCTCCTTCTCATCCTGGTACTCAGCATTTTCTCTTACCCAGAAATTTGACTTGACTTTAAAGTGAGTTCAAAAAATAATTTCATTTCAAGTGCTAGAAGAAGAATATGAAAACTTCCTTAATATTTCTCTCTCCAATGAGCATCAGCTTCTACTTTCACAATACAATCCTTAGACCCATACAACTTGTTTATTAGCAACGTCTTTATTTACTGGAAAAAGTTTCTTCCCACAGAAGGTGTGAAGTCATTGAAGGAGTTTCCCAGGGAAGTGGTCATGGCACCAGGCCTGTCACAGTTCAAGAACAGAGCCTTGGGCGGTTTGGACAATGCTCTCAGGCACAAGGTTTGATTCTTGAGGCTGTCCTGTGCAGGGCTGGCAGTTAGACTCCATGATCCTTGTGGGTTCCTTCCAGATCAGGATGTTCTACAATTCCATAGAATAAATGTTAACCCTGATTCAGCTGAAACTACTCAATATATTAATTTCTTTTCTTTCAGGGCTTTACTTCTGCTACAGATCAATATAAGAAACAAACAGAACCTTCTTGGCACAAACAGAGTATTATTCAACAGCGTGTGCCAATATGAATTGACATGATGTGTGACATACCCTAAAACAAGACTGGACTGTGTTTAACAAAAAGCAGATGTGGGCTACCATGATGCAAAATCTGCAGGTCTGACTTCTACCATCACTCAGACTATTCACCAGGAAATTGAGCCATGCCTCAGAATAATGGCTATTTTTATTTACTTTGAGACATTTCAGGTGACTAGGAAGCTGTTAAAGGTGGGTATTTCATTAAATACTGCTCTTTCCTTCAAGTGGAAAATCCTTCCTGATTTTCTAGTGCCAAAATCTCACATCTGGAGAAGGTTGTTTCTCTTTTTTTTTTTTTCCTTCTTTTTTTTTTCTTTTTTTTTTTTTTCTTTCTTTTAAATAAAACCCATTATCTTGAGAATTAATCCAGCTCTAAGCAGGAATATTCAGCATATCCCCTTAACCATAGGCTCAAATGTTCTGCATTGACTGCTATTTTGACATTCTTGGATGGAAATCCATCGCTTAATACTCAAACATGAAGCACATACTGGTTCTCTGGCATGCCTTTGCCTGTGACCATCTGTTGGGGTGGCACTATGCCCACTCAAAAACTCTCTGCCAGTTTCAAGAGGGCATAGGTATCAACCAAATATAGATTTAGAAAGACAGCTAGCAAAATGCTAGGGATGTCATTTCAGCTGCAAGACTATTCCTCTTGCTGTTAGGCAATCCCAGACTGGGTCCATACGTTTCAGGAGGCGGCTTGCAGGCACATTGTGAGCTCATCTCAACCATGTCTGTTTATACACATATATAAAGGTAAAGAAATGTTATTAACTAGAAAATGTCTACATTATTCATTTTTCTCTCAGAGACTGGCTTGGACTTGGGAAAAATTTCCTTTCAAAAACCAGCCACAGTAAGCAAAAAAACTACTGTCTTTTTAAACTGAAGTAGCTGTTTCTCATACCCTTCTCCCTTTTAAATTTAATGCAGTGACATTAGACAGCTACTGTAAAAAAGGAATTGGGAATTTTTACTTGAATAGCAATTAAGGATCACTTGAAAGGTGTATGGGGCTGGGTTGCTCAGAAAAGCCACATTCTTTGGATGACTTTAGGACTCAAAAATATTCATGACAAGTGAAACTCGAGTCAGGTTGTATATAAATGCAATTATAGATTGAACTTGGTAAAGCTGGTATCGAAAGGTAGGGTGTCAGTTTAGGGCAAAATCAGATGTCAAAATTTGCAAGGTTTATAGAAGAAAAAATATGTTCACGATCTAGTTTTATTGCAGCTTTTAAGAGGAACAAGACTTACTGGTATCGCTAATACAAAAGACATTGGTTATGCAGATGGTGAACCAAGTAATAGTATTAATAAATATTTATATTGTTTATATCTCCATCTGTAAAAAGCAGTTTACAACTGCAGGAAGACGAAATTCCTATCAACCTTAATTTAAAATAAATTGTAACGCATGGGATAATAACATGGACAAACTGAAAAGCAGATGGAAAGGAGACTAAGAAAGTGAAATAGTGGGAAAAGGAGAGAAAAAGTAAGTCAAGATTGACCACAGGACAGAATGATATGATCTCAAAGACATAAGAAAGGAACCTGAATGTGGAAAGAAGGAAGGTTGTAAAAAAAGTAGGGAAAGCAACCTTCATATTATATCAAAAATAGGTGAATAGGCTCCCCTGTGACACTTAACAACAGGTCATAAATGGGAAGGCGAGGTGCAAGACTGGGACAAAATGATTGCAGAAGCACAAAAAGTTTTGAGAGATAACTGGCATTCCTTTCTTTTCTACTGAAGAGTAGATATGTTTTATAAAGCTTACAAAACACCAGAAGGTAGAATACTAGGAGAGAGATTTTCACAGAGAAAACCCAGTCAAAATAACAGACATAGACCTACATAAAACTTTCCTGCCCAACCAGGAAGTTCCCCAGAAAATGGAAAAGTTTGCTTTTGTGAATCCAGATGTTTACCAAAGAGATGGATATGAGATTTCCGGTCAGCTACTGCAAAAGTGAAATGTAAAGATTAAGTGAGGATTTCTGTAAGCATCAGCCATTGCTTGGTCTATGAGCTCTTCTCTGGAAACACTTAGACATGTGCCACTATTTTACAATACTGTGCTTTGTGGTCATCATACCCTCTCTTACATGTAGCTTGTAAAAACCAAGGCCAAGATGCAATCTTCACCTGCTCTTTTAATTGGCCTGTGCATCTCCTTGTACACACATTTTTTTCCTCTTGGACATTTTGGAATCCTTTCTCAAGTGCTAACTACCCTTGACACCATCCCTTCTAAAAGGCTGGAGCAGCATATTATCTGTGTATTTACTCAGAGGAAGATCAATGGGACAATTCAGGCATTTGTCATTAAGATAATAATTACCTGTCTATCGCAGCAGAGTGTGCATCTACAGGCTCCTGTTATGGGACTTTGCTGTGCTGAGAGCCATAGGAACACAGAACAAAGAGACGGTCTTGAAGCACAGCAGTTACCACCTAATTGTCTCTTGAAAGCAAGTATGTGTTCCAGCATTTCACCAATCACATGAAGAATCACGGAATGGTAGCCGTTGGAAGGGACCTCTGGAGATCGTGTAGTCCAACCCCCCCTTCTAAATCAGGCTCACCTAGAGCAGGTTGCACAGCATGGTGTCCAGGCAACTTCCTGAACATCTCCAGAGAGGGAGACTCCACAACCTTTCTGGACAGTCTGTTCCAGTGCCCTGGAACCCTCATAGTAAACAAGTTTTTCCTCATCTGCAGATGGAACTTCCTATGTTTCAGTTTGTGCCCGTTGCTCCTTATTCTGTCATTGGGCACCACCGAAAAAAGTCTGGCCCCATCTTCTTGACAACTGCCCTTAAGATATTCGTATGCAGTGACAAGATCAACTCTCTGGTCTCTTCTCCATTGTTGAAGCAGGCTCTAATTCTGAGTTTCAGTGTTTTGTTTTCCTTGACAAGAGACTGAAACCTGTATTTATTCTTTGGGATGTAGCTTGCCTCTTCTCCCTGATTTGCTGCAACCTGTAAAGCCCCTCATATGTTTGAGTAAAGAGCACACACACATCCAACACCAACACCTCTGACTGTTTCTCAAGTGCAGCGGGGTGGGGGAAAGGGTACGCTACCTTAAGAGGAGAAGATCATCTGGCTATGAACAGACAGAATCCCCAAAAGGCACACTGTATGTTGTGCCAGAGTCCAAGAATAAAGGTAATAAAAAATTTTGGTAAAGCAGCATGTGCAATTGCTTATTGCTGTACTTACAACTCTCCTACTGTATAGTCTTCACAAAGCGAAATACCCGGCACCAATGAAACAATTAAATAACAATAAATGCTGTCTTGTCTTCCTTTGAAAAGAACCAGTAGAAATGTCTAGGATGTATAAGAGATGATTAATTCTTCTTGATTCCTAAGATGCAAACATGGAATTCATCTATGAGAACAGGTGCTATTAATCCAACATTATTTCTTGTTATAATCTGTCTTGAGCTATCACATCTTCATAAACCTATATTGAAATAAGTGTCCATTTTAATTTCCACTGGACGTTTGGAAAAAGGATTTATCAACTGAGGGAATGAAAAACTTCAGATGAAAAAGAAAAAAGAAAACTATATCAAAGTTAGGATGTGTAACTTTTTCCTTTGATGCTGTTTGAAAATATTTATGAAAAGATTTGCAGCTTTTGGAAAAATTGTTTCTTTGTAAGGAGTATAGAGTCAATATCAATCCAGTGAGATCTGCCATAGAATGATTATAAATACAGTTATTTTGTAAAAAATATGTATGCATATCAATACCCTTATCTATGTCTTTGGCATCGCTCTGCATAAAGGTATTTATGACCTACACAAATATATATTTGATTGACATGTGTTTCTAATTTATAATTTAAAGTAAAAGAATTTTATATTTTCTCAAATTTTGCAATTCATCCTTAAGGTGAAATTCTCTCTGTTTTTCGAAGATGAAACCACTTTCCAGATAAAAAGGAAAGAAAAAGTAGAGTCAATTTTGTCTCTAAATTACAGTTCTGTGCCTTTTAAAATCTGCATAAATTCAATTCCCATTTGTAACTTGCAAATGTTTATTCTATGTTGAAAATAAAATATTAGCTACGTCTCTAGAAACATGCTCTGACAAAGTCAGCAAGCTACAGTTAATTCGATTCGTTGTGATATTCCCATCTATTACAATGTACGTAGCTCAACATTTCATAGTGTTACAAAAGTCAGTGTTTCATGCCATGTGAGAGGACCATGACCTTCAGCAATCTTGGTCCATCTAAGGTTGGGAAAAACAGGACATAAAGTTCTCTCTAAACAAGAGTCGTATGTGTTACACAATCATACCTTAACGTTTAAAAACAACGAAGAAAAGCAGATCAAGAAAATGTGGTTGCACAGCAAAGCAAGTGCAATTATAAAGCCCAAAAGTATTTCACGGGGGTATTTGTGGTGCGGTGAGCACAGTGTTGAGCTATATCTCAGACCCTGGGAACACAATGAAGGATATAAACCTGAAATCATTGTACAATTTAAGACTTGGACTCCTGTAAGAATGTTGTCAGGGAATGGTATGTTTCTTTACTAGAAGGTGGCTGCCAAGCAGGATCACTGAGTGCTTAATCACCCTTATATTAAAGCTGAAACACATGAACTGAAACAGTTATTATAGGCAATAATTACAGATCAAATTAAAAGCATTAGAACTGGCAATAAGATCAAAGCAAAGCATTCCCTGTGAGAAATGGACATGATGTCGTTCAGAACAGGTAGAAGTGAAGATTTGCAGTGAAGATTGTATTCTTTAAAGTCAAAGTGCTTTAGAACTCTTAAGGTGCAGCTGATAAAAACTACACACAGAGTCTCAGAAAACAAGGGCAAATGCTTGCAACAAATTTGAGGGCATGTGCACAATGCCATCAGGGGAATTGCTTCCATTTTGAATAAAACCTGAAATTTCTCCAAACCCCTGCAAATCCCAAAGAAACCCTACATTTTAGATCTAAAAAAGGAAAATACATAGTTAATTACACAGAATATCACAAACATCATCCGTTCAGAGGCTTGATGTCTGAAAAAAGAAAGTATGTGATGATTCCCCACCCTGTGAGGAAAGTGGCTGTAAAAGCTGGTGATGTGAGGAAATCGGAAGATGAGGAATATCTGGACAAGCTGGTTGCCCTCCATGCTAAAACTAATGTCATCTGCAAACAATACTAGTTTTCAAAGACAGATTAATTGGCAGTTTGTTAAGATAATACTTCTCTGAGTTGTCTCACAAACACATACATAACTGCTGTGTATTCTCATTTCATAGATATGATAATGAGAGAACAATAAAAAGATACCAAAGTTGACAGTTTGTTTGTAGCTGCTGTCCAGAACACTGTGCAAGTGCCTGTAGAAATCATACTTCATTCTCAACCCCTGAGAAGGCAAAGGGACATGAATAAACAATATGTACGGGTTGGGGCACAGATTCCCTGGCAGTAGTCAGGCTAGGGAGGGGGACATTTTCAAAATAAGACTAGAGGAGACCTGGGATTTTGAGGTATTAGTTACCTGATGTGTCCTGGAAGAGGGAGAGAACGCTTTCTTATTTGAGACTGACAAATTGTCTTCCCTGCTTCCAGGTTGTACTAATTGGCTGTTAGCAGGTGGTAATGAATGTGCGATTTCCATTTGATTTTCAAAAATAATAGGTGGATGCTAACTGCTGACTTTCAGGATACACAACAGTAAGAAGAATACATCTGGTAACCCTGCCCCATGGCATATCGCTTTGGAAATACGACCAGTATATAATGCTTGCATGTGTCATGCCAGTACCATAATAACTGGTACCATTAAAACAGTAAAAATGTAATCGATGTATATATATCAAAGCAAGTTATTTCAGGGAAACAATAACTACAGCAGCACATATCATGCTCAATAACTAAGTCAATGTTATTGAGCTGCTTAACAATAAATCAAATTTGCATAATCAATTCCTCTACTAGAAATAAACCATTAACATTCAAATATGGAAGTACATACCATTTATACAATTTCTGTTGGCAGTTTCTGTCTGTTTGACTCTAGAATGTTCACTAGCTGGTATTTAAGGACATTGTCCCTTTATTTATGCTTAACAAAGCAAAATATTGTGAATGAAGTTGATCCCATAGCATTTCTTCAACAGCTGATGTTGCTGCTGTGTAGATTGTGGTTTAAAAAAGATTAACAGTGCTTAATCTTAAGTGTGTTTAGGGTTTCTGAGCTCAGAAGACACAATGGTGGGGTAGGCAAGAATAGCTGAAGAATTAAGCCTGGACTGAGTACACAGAAATAGGCAGGTTTTTGGGTGCTGAGTTTTCCCTGAAGCATCATTTAGCATTTCTTCTTCACAGTTCTCTGCACAATGAAAGATACAGCATAGACAGAACAGATATGGGAAGGGCTAGAATGTGGCACAGAAAGATCTTCTCACCACACAGCTCAGGGGACAGGCACAACAGCTGTACAGTCAGTGACCCAATATCTATGGGAAGATTGGAGAGGGAAGGGTGTGAAGGAAGGTAGGGTCAAAACCAGATGGACAACATAACAGTAAACAAACTCTTGCACTTACTGCACAGCCTTTTACTTTGTGGAAAGTCTCTCTTGGTCTGATTGTACTGCTCATGAGGGCAATTAACTGCTCTAGAAATTCTGAAATGTTTCTGGTAGGGATGCACACAGAAAACTGATCATCTGGTATGACCTCCAAATCTCAGGATAGCTGCTGTATGAAATAGCACTGGTCAGTCTTCCTACCTTCCAAACTGCCATGATCCTGTTAAGGACTGTTAGTTTGTACGGCGAGAGGAAATGAAAGACGAGGGATGTGTTTCAGGAGGAATTACTCTGTGTGTAGTCAGATATCTCAGGAATACAAGAGATCTTCATGGGACTTTTGCACACACACTCTTTCTTGAAACTCCTTCCCACAAAATCACTTATTTCTAGTGAAATATATATGCATAAGTCTAAAAGCTGCCAATAGATTCTGTGCAATTGTTTAAATCCAAGCCTTTCTTCAGAAAACAACGTCCCTTTTTTCCTAATCTTTGCTTTCAAAATTAATGCCCTTCCCAATTTCTATAAAGTGATGGATCCTTTTAGCCAACTAAAAATTTAGTTTATAGTCTCGTAGACACTCTTCTAATATTTCTGTAATCGATAGAGAAATGTGAATTGTCTTTTGGACATGCTTTTTTTTTCCCATTGACTTTAAAGGGAGTTGATTCCGCTCCCTTTGATCAAATGCCTAGCTTTTAGACAGCTAAAATGAATTTTTTTTTAAGCTATTTGACTACAAAGGTAGCAGGATTCACTGAAGCATTCACATGCTTCAGAGTTCCTAAAATAAACTGCTGGGTAGACATGATCACACTTTAAAACTGAAACAGTAAACCTCTTCAAGTAAAAAAAAAAACAACTTATTTTAATTTAAAAAATTACTATTAAAGAGTTGTAGAGATACTTAAGCTTAAACTTTAGCTAACAGAAAAATAAAAAAGAAAACTGATAATCTCTCAGTTTCCTTTACAACAAAGCAAGATAAGGGGTGTTCTAATTTCTTCACTTTTAGAAGAAATAAAACAATAAAATGAAAAACTGGTGAGAAGAAAGGGAGGCTTAGTATGTTTTATCTTTTATAGAAGTTAGGACAAATTCAGCACCAGTAAAAATTCAGAGGGCTGTATGAGACCTAGCTTTATGAAGCCTAGCCTAGAATTATATACAAGAGCGACCTGCTGTAGACAGCTCTGGGTAGCAGGCTGTAGGAGCTGCACTCTGCTGCCTTGGATTTATGTGCTGCAGCAGCTTTGACGCACACAGAAGGTAGGTGGTCTGGGTATGACTCCTGCTGCTTTTCTGGATGCCACCCATATCTGCACTGCTGTTTGCTCCCAACTGCGTTTGACCAGCACTCCTTCTGCGTTTCAATCTTCACTGCAGAAAAGAGCAAAGAAAAATAAGATGCATGTATTAAGACAGGGCTGTAATACTAGCCAAACCAAGAGACAGGTATCAGGAAAAGAATATTAGTGTTTCTCTTGTCTTTTGCTAAGGGACAAGAGAAAGGAGGGGTGGATGCAGTTTTACCTGAGCAGAGGAACAAGGCTGGAAAAGTGACACAAAATTAACTCACTGGAGAACAGAACCAGGTACACATAGACACGCATATGGATTCTCTCTCTCCTTCCCCCCACACTCCCCACCTGACTGCATATTTCTTTGGTCTCTCTCCAGCTGTAGCAAAAGGGAGAAGAAGCAAGGGACTCCCAAATATGTCTGCAATGCCTCGTAAGCGCATATGTGCTGAAATTTGCTGTTCAAATTCTCCTGAATGTCAAGTGCCCTTTGAGCTCTAAGTCTTCAGACACATGCAGGAACAGTCAGGCAGACATGGAGATTGATGTTACTGTTGCCTAGCATACAGCTTCTCCTCTGTAAATGTCCCTGTCACAGCTGAGGTGTCCTGTTCTTTGTTGGAGAGTTGTCTGAGGAATGCTCTTGCTCAGAACCAATCCAGCTTGGATAACCAAAGACTCTGAGTTTAAGCAAAAAAACTGACGCAGGAAGAAAAGAAAAATTTAAATAGAAACCCTCAAAATATTTCTGTTACCATGTAAGTAACCTTTGGTAACAAAATAAAATAGGGGAGAAAGTATGGAAAATATATACAAAAATGAATTACAGAAGAATGCATTAACATAAGTGTTTCCAGAGACAGAATAAATCCATGGTGAGCAAAGAGCAGAAAAAAAGACTTCATCTTTTAGCCATAACTTTCTGCTTGCATTCTTGGGACGTGAGTTACAAATGCTTCCACCTGCCTGCCACTGAGGACCCCTTCTGCCCTCCTCATTTAGTATCATAATCACTGAATGATATTTGGTGTATAGTTCAGCTCTTTACTGAATAAAGTAAATTTACCCAATAAAAGCAGGTGAGGCAGTGTGCCAGAGCATAAGCCTTGTTATGATCCATATGTCTTAATTGTCAGCTTATCCTCTGGCTCTGGTTTGGACCATTCCAAATAACTCTCTGTGACAATAGTCACAGTGTGCTTCAAGGGATGCTCAAAAAAAAAAGCATTGTGGATCAGTCTGTCCCTCAACACCATCCCAGAAGTCTCAAGCAAATATATGTTCTCCTGTCACACCCTGGGTCATGCAACACCTGCCCTGAGCTTCACTCACCCTGACAGGCAGCAGCAGAGCCCTAACACCATTTTAGAAATCTTGGAATTAATAGACACGTTTAGAGTAGTATTTATTCCTTAGGGTCTCAAAGACACCAGTCAAGAGCCAGGAGGGAAGCTGGGCCAGTTACTGTGCTGTGTGGAGGAAGTCAGTCTGGTAGGCAGAAAGAGAGCCTTACACCGCAAGGGCATGGGTCAGCCCATGCAATTTTAGTGCTGTGGATTTCTCCCATTTGGCACAATGAACATAGTCACAGAAGACAACTACCATTTCCTTTCTTCCATTCTGAAGTCTGTTATTGACTTGTGTGTTGACATGTTTTGAAAGAATGATTTGTCTGAGCCCTGTCAGCAGAGGGGAGCAGCAATGAGCAGGTTGGATCAAGTGAAACTAGCACTGCAACTAGGCATCACATCCCCAGCTAATGAAAGTGGTTGAATACTTGCTTTGGTCAATTCTGTTCTCTCCAGGTGAATCTCTTGGGCTTTGTTGGAATGCTGAAGTGCTCTCTCACGTCAGGTCCAAGGGCACGAAAGGTTCAGCTATTTGTAAGATATTCGAATATTTCACCTCCATCATTCCTGAAACCAGTAGATGTTGGGAGTGATCACTCTGACTGAAAAATTAAGCCTGCTTGCTGGTGAGCATATCTGCACTTCTTTTAAACATACCAACCTCCTACATAATATCCTCCTCCATCTCAGATGCAGAGAGTACTGGAAAATTGCTATTTGCCAGGTTTTTGCTAGCTCAGAAATAAGAATACAGGAAAAAATAAACTCTTTCCAGGAAAGATTTCACCAATGTTCTGGCATTTTTTATCTTTATTTTATTTTATTTTATTTTATTTTATTTTATTTTATTTTATTTTATTTTATTTTATTTTATTTTATTTTATTTTATTTTATTTTATTTTATTTTATTTATTTTATTTCATTTTATTTTATTTTGATGGTCACAGAATGAATAGCTTGATCTAGGATATTGTATTGTCCTTTACCATTGCTGGTTGTACTGTTAATTCCTGCATAATGCGTTGCGATAAAGTGAGGAATTCATCTCTCACATTCAAGATACCATGCTGCACTAGCAAATGTCCAGTTACAGCTGTGTATCCCCTCTGTGTTTCCTCTTCAAGAGCATCCCAAGTCTTTCTGTTGCTGTTACACTTCTTTCTAAACAGTTCAGCATCAAGAAACACGTCAGTAGAAGCTTTGACAAAGATTTCACTTTAGTCAGCTGTGAAGGTTGCTACTGTGAGACAAGTTAGTGACAGCTCCCCAGCAAGTGTGCTTTCAGGTTTATTGCTTCCAAAAGTGCTGGAAAGTGAGAAAACTAGTTAAATGTACTCAGATATTCCGTCTGTGCCAGGCTTTACATTCTGCCGTACTTCAGTAATCAACAATTTCCTGTAATATTTAAAATATCACTCATTTGGAGTATTTCAAAATGACTTTGCAACTTTGTGGGCAAATCTATATGTTTCTTGAAGAGCAGAAATAGCTACAAAAAAACCTGAAATAAGAATGTTATTTTATTTAGGTAATTCAAACACCTTTTCGTACCCAAGGTACCTCAAGATGATCTCTTTGTATTTTCCTGAAATATGTTGTAAAAATTTCAATTGAACATAAGAAAAAATGTTCTATCTGTTTGTCCATTCAAATCAACAAAACTTTCATAGTCTTTAGAAATGGGGCTTGAATATTTATTTTATTGGCATTAATATAAAAGCCCATGTATATCTAGGTATGAACACACTATTTCTGGCACAGAAAAAGGCTAGAGCAAAGAGAGGTAGAATTCTGCAATCATCTAAATATCCATACGTGGACATATTCTGATACCTGCTCTGCTCATGTAATTCAGAGTAATTTAATACATTAATGAGAAAGGCAAGAATTTGCCCTGTGCTTTGTTGATTCTTTATCTACTTGTGTTTGAAGCCTCCCATAAAACGTTCAATATTACTTTTAGCACTCACAGACCCCAATGAATTGTTGTCTATCCACATCAAGTCTGAGTCTGGAACTCACAATCAATTTTTATTAGGCTCTTGATCATGCATTTAAGTGATCCTGCTGGTTAGTATGAGGACTAAGGCATACAGTAGACACATTCCAAACCACATGTTCTCTATTTACTGTACAGCACAAAATATGCAGTCCAGGATTGTACAATATAGATAATTTAAGCCACATGTAACTCAGTGAATGTAAAGCTTGGTGTATTTGATCTTAAAACCCAATTAGAGCAGTTTGTTTTCTTTGATCTGTATGGAATGTTGTAGTATACACATTATAAAACTGACTTCCAAAAGTTATTGGGGTAATAAACACTAATAATCCAGACATTTTGTATTCTTGAGTTCCAAAGGGAAACTGCTCATAAGAGTTGCAACAGGTTGTTGAGGGTGTGACTTTTAAAATGAACATAATTCCCACAGAATCACCTCAAAAGGGAAACCGACTGGAGAAAAGAAGATGTGAGCATTCACAGCACCAACACCTTTGGAGATGAGTCTGCTTCCCCTGGAATTGCTCTCTGCTCGTTAGGACATCCAGTCTGCAGTTTTATTTATTACTTACTTATTTAGTTACTTATTACTTACACCTCATAGGAAGCGGTATTCTGAGCCTATACTGGTGGAGAGCAATAAGGAGCTTGACTCTGAGGATATTTAAAACAGGGAGAAACAGAGGCAGGCAAGTGGCTTAGGATGACACAATAATCTACATCTGCATCACTCACAAGTCTAGTTTTGGGGCTTGAACCATAGCACTTCCTCTCCCTGAAAAAGCAGGAAAGCCTCTTTTGATTCTCAAAGAACCAGTGTGAGTTGCCAAAGTATGTCACGGAAATCAGCACAAAGGTTTCCTCAGCTCCTTCGTTATCAAGGCATCTTTCAGGGCTGCTCCTGGCAATGCAGTAGCTCTGGCCCAGAGAAGAGAAGACAACCTCCTCACTTGACCCTGGAGATAGGATGCTGTCTGGGTGACCTGGAAGAGATTGAGTGGAACTGCTGTGAATGGCCTAATAGGCACCATCAATTTTTCAATCTATGTAGCTGTTTTCTGAAGTNAAAAAGAAAGAACCCTTAAGTGGTTCCCGGTTTTGGTTTGCCTTTTTTTTTCTTTTTCTTTTCACTAAGAATGGCTTCCCTCTGAAAAAAAACACAAAAACCTAATGTACATAATTCTAGATGAAGCAGCCTGGATAGCACAGATAGAACTGAGATGCAGATCTGCCTAAAGTAGCGTCATAAAAATGATGACAGTTAAATGTGACAGCCTCCACAGTTTTTGGTGGGCTTTCTTATGCAGAAAAAGATTTACAAATCCGTGTGGTAGATAGCACTCTTTGTATTTTTTTTATAGATGATTCATATAGTACTTACATACCCGTGATAGCTATATTATGGAAATGGTTTTGTGTATATGCTTGGCACTTACAAATTGTAATGGAGAAAAAATGATTAATTGCACAGCAGAACTCTTTGGCAATTTTCTGAACCTGTGTATCACTGACATAAATCTTTCTCCCAAGTGCCTTGACTATCATTAACTTAAAAAATCAGCCAAGCAAAGACCTTTATGAGTGGGTCTCATGGAAATAGAGACACATATTTTGTAGCGATGGTATGCAGCAGACATGTAGGAACAGGAGAATACCTGAAGCGGGATAATGTCTTGCATATTTTATAGTAATCCTTTATTTCTTAGGGCTATTATTTATCTGGACCTTTGCATTATATTAGTATGTCTTGTTTTGCTGGGCTATGGTGGTCTACTGTGTGGATTTTTTTCTCTCATTTGTAAGTATCCTCAAATAGAGCAGATGAACTAATTGACTTCTGTGGCCTCAAAGAGTCCTGTGCTCTCTCTACTGCTTCTCAGGAATTTTGTATCCACAAGCTGCATTCACTTAGCTACACTTCCATCTGAATAGCAAATGCTAATTGCATTTCTTTCCTGCCCTTTCCTCACTTGAGATCCTCTGTTATACAAGAGGTTGGACACCTTCAGCCCAAGACCTGAAATACACATTCAAGGGACTTGAAGGAAGGGTTCTTGTTTTATGTTTTAAATCTGTGTAAGTGCTGGAATAGAAGTTGTTCTCTAAAAAATGGCCAATTCGATAATGAATGCCTTAGTATTGAAAACCTGATTTTATGTTTGGATAGACTTGTCTGGGCCAAACCTGTCTGAAATGAAAAGGGCATCTGACATTGATAATCTGTGCGTGAAAATGGACCAATTCAAATGAGTTAAATCATATTAATAATTCAGGTGAAAAAAAAATAGCTGTAAATGCAGCATGTGCAACATTCAGAGAGACTCATAATATGATTTATTAATTGCATTTCTTCACGTGCAGGGACACCTGTATTCACCAGAATTGTTTAAATCTTGATCAATTTCTCTTTTCACATACCCTCCTGAACCATTTCACTTGAGAACAGAAAATAATTTTTGCTAAAAATTAAATGGTTCCCTGAGATGTAGAGCAGAAGTTACAGTACATTCAAGCTGTTTCAAGTATTTCAAGAAAATACTGATTTTTTTATGGAAAGTCCTGAAATAAACTTTCATGCAATCCGTCTGAATTGAAAACTCAAAATTAGGAGCCAAATCTTCTTTTGGCACTGATTATTAATTGTTTACTTTTGATACAGCTCCATTAATGCCCTTCTGTAACATGTATTTCCCTTTATTACTATCAGATCAGTTTCTTGATCAAAGATTGCTCAGTACTACAACTGCTTGATGAAGGCAAACATTCGCACAAAGATCAATGAGAGTCCACTAAATTGTCTACATATGTAGGTGGAAAACCTAAAAGCTAACACGTTTTTTCTTTTGCATATAAATCCCCTGGATTCAAGACCACTTGCTTCTATGGTGAGAGGAGACTGTCGTTTACAACAGCAAGCATATGTAACTAATGCAGGACGTCAATGTGCTGTTGCCAAGGCTTAGGAATGATCTTGTTTTCAGACATCTTTCTTCCACCATGTACACAGCTTATTAAAAACAGTGGCTTCTTAGTCTGTGCATTAGAGAGTTGATTCACTTCTCATATACACCAAATAGCTGAGAGTTACATATTTTTATTATGCTGGCCTATCAGAAACCTGGTAAGGGGGCTGGGTATCACTTTTGCAGTATAAAGCTTTAAGTAATTAGGGGTATCTGATTGAAAAGACAGCATTACTTCAATGAAATTGACTTTATAATAAGTAAGAGATTAATTATGTATGCTTTTTTGTTTTATGAAGCATTTTTTTTATGAAGCATATTTCCTGCCACTATGAATTAGACTTAGATTTAAAAAATCAAGCATAATGGAAAAGTATTATGAACACGAATACACTTCCATTATTTCAACTGAAATAATTTGTAAGACTAAAAAGTTCAGGCGATTGTAGCAGTTTATCATCAGAGGCAGTCAAGCACCACAATTCTCTTAATGTAGATGTTATTTGACTTTTTTATCAAGATTCAGGTAGCAATTTTGTACTCTTTTTTCATTTGACCACGATCTGCAAACAAACATTCCACTGGAATGTGAATCCCTGGTTTGTAACCAGTTATAGTCTGATTTTACAGTGAGAGAGGCCCTTTGTGTGGATGTGCTGACATGCAAATATCGAAAACCTCCCATGAGATCCAGCCTCCTAACCTTCTTACTATTTGCCAGCATGTGTCCTTTACAAAGCACAGTATGAACTTCACTTCCATCTGAGGTTGGTCTGCTCAGAGCTCCACCATCCCCCTGCAGCTTACAACATGCTTGTAAGTTGTAGTCACAAACTCACTATCTACTGTGTAGGATGAAATATTGAGACCCATCAGAAAAGTGCTGCTGCAGATGGGCCATTACTAAAGGTTTGATACAGCCTCATGTGCATCTTCAAAATCATAGCCAAGACATTTCAGACCCTGGAAAATGTTTGTTTTTCTTCCAACCCATTTTGTTATACCGTACACTAGGACCTCTTTCCATTTTGTGATGTATAAATAATAATGCGAATGACTATTATTGATAAAATTTCACCATTACAAAATAGATTCAGCAACCTGCCAGTGCTGGATTATTAACAGCTGGAATACAGCATTCACCTCAATGTTTATGAGTCTTAGGAAGAAAGAGAAAGAGAGAAAAAAATTACATAGAGAATAGAGGAAGAATGAGCCTGACAAAAATGCCCACATGCAACATAATAATAGATTTCTGTAGCATCTTTTCTCTGGGGTTTAGAGAGCAAGGAACATAGTGTTGAGCATACAAGAAAGTCTATTAAAATCTTTTAATTTTAGAAAGCACCTAGCACTTAGAGTGACTTCAAACAGAGAGATTTGGAGCAGCTGATTTCAGGTGAAGTGGCAAATTTTAGGTTGTAGGAAACTGGAATTTCTGAAGAGAAGTAGTTAAACATTTACTGAAATCAGACTTTTAATATGAGGAGAAAAGAAGACAATGAAGGAAAATCCTTGAGTTTTGCTTTCCATAACAAAAATGTCCTATATGGAGTCACTTGTTACATGCACATGTAATATGTTTGTACAGGCACATTGAAAGTCCTTGTTTCACTAGAATATATTGGCCTCTTGAAGAATTAATAATATACAAATCATTTACTCTCTTTTAAGACCTCAGGAAAGCAAATGCTTGAACAAACTAGATGAATTAGAAAACAGAAGGCAACCCGGTTCTTTTGATCTAAGTTGCAATGTATTGACAGAAAAGCATGTGGTAATGAAATAAAGCAGTTTGTTTCAATATAGCTGATGAACAGTGCAAGTGCACTTTTAACACAGTTAACTAGAAATAGATACTGTTACTGGCATCTGCATGCATTTCAGTAAAAAGAGGGAAGAATAAAGCAGAAAGATGTTTCAACTCATAATCCTTTTTACCTACCTAATTTTACCACCTAAACCTCACACTTAGTGATGTAGCATGCAATCACCATTGTTACATGGAACAGGAAACACATTTAAACTCAAGTTTTTGTCTTTAATATCCCCCTACAAGTATCCCCAACGTATATGTGTGTTTGCCAGTTGGAGGCCATGCACGACTCCAGTGTGGCCCGAGGCATCGCGTGCCAATTTAAACTTTATCAGTTCTCTGTAAAAAGTTCAAACATTTCCAACACATGCTACTGTACACCAGGTACAAAGGGCCTAATGGCCCAGGTAAATTATTAATCCCCATCTTTCATAAACAAAAGTGTTCCGTATTTTTAGTAAACAGATCTGTAAAATGCAGAGGTAGTACGGTCAAAAGGCTTCTGAACCCTTTGAACTTTGTCATCTCGGGTGTGGTATTTCCTGTCTCTGCCCAATGTCCTCCTGTGCAAAATGAAGGCAGTAATACTTAGCACAATTAGTTAATGCTTCCACAGTGTTGTGAGCATGGTAATACCTGTGTAGGCACTTATCTGCTACTGATATGATGCACTTAAGTAGCCCTTACTATGCAAAAGGTTTTTCTGTTCACTACAAACTTGATATCTGGAGAATCAAGAACAGCCCTCTGAACAGATCAGCCTGCAGTTCCAGTGAGCAACATGGGAAACAGAGCAAGAAACTTAGAACTAGTTTAATAACCTAGATCTGACAGTGGTCTTAAAATAATGCCTTGAAACTTGACCAGTCACTTTTTTTAAAAAACTTTTGAGTTTTAATCACATAAATAAAAGCAGTCTCCCTCACTCCCAGCTCCCTTCCATGCTCTCACAGCTGGTTCATCTCCGTAGTTGCCTGATCTTTCTGCTTTTCATTGTTGCTATGTCCAACTCTCCTCCTTTCTTTCTCTCTCCAGGCTGGTCCCTTCAAAGGGAAGCTGCTGTTGTTTCTCAGATTGCTGAAGCAGCAGTGGGTGTATTCATACAGTTATGGCAGCAATTCTGTGGCCTGCACGTGTCTAACCATCTTCTTTCTCTAACCATCTTCTGTGTCCAACAGACTCCTGCCTCTCAGTGTTGCCTTTTTCTGCTGCCACACATACCTGAGACCTGGACATCCCCTGCTTGTTTATACTACGTTATAATTACCATTTCAGTGAAAGGGATTCTGCAGCTCAGCTGTTTGTTGGATTTTTGGACTGATGTTCTTAGTGAGTGAATACATACCTGAGTCTCCTCCTAGAGCAGTTGTCCTTAATTTAGGTTCAAGTGCAAATATAAGAAGTTTGGGATTTTTCATATTCAGAATGTAATTTTGTTTCTTTCACAAGAAACAGTTCACAGGTGGGGTTGTGCAGTTAGTTTCCACTGAATTATAACCTCTCAGAAGTATTTTCTTTAATCCATTTGGTTTTCCATTTGCAAAGGCCTTGCAAACTTTGACCAAATAAACCATTAATTAAAAGATTACTGAAACAGAAAGAAAACATGTAAAAGAATAAAAGTGAAGATCATTAGAAGTGTTTCCTTGAAATAGTGTAAAATATGATGGAGTTCATAATCTTATTTTTTCTTAACAATGTCTCAAGAAAATTAAATTGAGTGCCAATGAAAACTGCTGCTTTGGCAATAAGATATGTCCTTTGGTGGCTACCTACCTCAGCTAGGTATAAAGCAGTAACTGAGCTGTCAGAGGATATATCTACCTTTCCTTAGCGATCATTCCTTCCAAACCTGTTTGTTGATTTAGACATGGTGTACTTGCCTGCTAACTAGTGAACAGATATTCCTTACCAGGATAATATCTGCAAAGAGAAGCGTTTCAGTTTCACAATTAAATTAGAAAGCTGAAAAGGCTTTACTGAAAGATAAATTACTTCAGTCTTTGAGAAGGAGAGGTTTCTAGAATTAATTATTCAATACTAACAACGTAGACTTTGAAAACAGGATGATTTCCACAAATGTCATGCCTATCTAAATCTACCTCCCCACAGAGAAATACACACATGTAGATGCAGATGCACAATCATGCATGCACGCATGCTTTTCATAAAGACAAATAATAAGTTACATATTTTGGCCCTCTAAATTGAAGTGGTCATTCTTATATGAATAAAAAGAGGGAGAAACTCCGAAACATTCTGTGAAATTCAGTGTAATCTTAACATGGCTTTTAACATTTGCTTGGTTTTTCCTTATGCTTCCTATGTATTACAATTTCTCAGGATTACTGTGCAGGTAAATAGTAAATTTAAATGAATCTGCTTTGGCATTAAATATAGAAACAAGCTCGCACAAAGTAATTGTAAGGTCAAAATGATCCCCTGTGGTTTTAAAACAGTGACATCCACATGCAGAGTCATACTGCAAAGGCAGATATTATCAGTTTTAATTAAAAATGGGTCAAGCTGGGCAAGTGTTTCTTTTTGTCAGCCTCACTTGTCTTTTCCCTTTTGGTGTGGCAAAAGTAAAGCCACACCAGTTTTTCCTAGTATGCAGTATGGCCTGCTTGCATTTCCTAACTCCCTCTTATAACCATTTCAGACAAAATTAACAGTCCCTTTCCCCTTCTATCCCTAGATAATTTAACTCTATTTGTAGGAATACAAATGGAAAGACATGCTGACAAACAGGCAGACAAATGCTTGTGTATTGCCAGGTGGTTGCAGAGTGAAGAGCAAGGGTGGGAGAGGTTTGTAATGCCTCAGGCAGGGAAGAAGGTCTATGTTTTCCTAGTGGAGAGGATGAAAGGAGGAAATATGCATGTGTGAAGTCAGCTAAGTGGCTAAAAGGAGACGGGTGTTGTTGAGAAAGGGTTTCTTAGGGAAGGGAAAAGGTAAAGTAGCTGAGAGAAAATAACAGGGATGGAGACCTGAGGAAAGAAGAGAAGGGCAATGGTGGTGTGTGGGAACCACTGTGACAACTGATGCAAGAGCAGAATGAATAAACTGTAAGCTGTTTGATACACTTTCATTACATTAGGTTCTCACTAAATTTTAACAGCATCTTACCATAAAAACAGAGCAAGATATAAAGCTGAGCTCTATACTCCAGACCAAAACATCCCCTAATGTGAGGGCAGGCATTGCTTTTGAACTTGGAGCTTCAGTGGGATCCATAGCCTGTACTACTTTTTCTATTTTAGCTGTCCTTTTTTGTAACTGGGTAATTGAGAAAAGGCTTAAGAAGCAGTTTGTCCAGTCCATTACCAATTTGTCTAACATAAGATACTTCTTCTGGATTCGTATCCTTACTTACCTTTCGGTCCTGGGCAAATGACGCATCCTTTTATGTCCTGGCTTCCACATATTTTGAAATACAGTTAATTATACTTGCCTACCTCATGGGAATGTGGCAAGGATTAGCTTTTACAGAGCTTTAAGAATGCTAAGTATGGTAGTTATTTTCTTTTCATGGAATTAAAGCAAAGCAGAAACAAAGCTGTTTCCTTGCTATAATCCCACACTTGAAACCACCACCCATCAACAAAGAGTGACTCACAAGTATGATGAGCCAAGGCTACGATGTTTACTCCTGCGAGTTTGTTTGCATAGAAAGAATAATCTATGCTTCTGAGTGCGCCTGGCTAGCTACCCTCCCAGTACAGATAGGCAAGAAGTGGCAGAGTCCAGAGGTGTGGCCAATGGCCAATGGGCAACCTGTACTGCATCCAGACCTTTCACTAGGGAGCAGGGCTGAGTAGGAACCATGGCAAGTCGTAGGAGACAATTGTAACAATTCCACTTGGAAACCAACTTCAGTAAGCTGTGCTGAGTGAGGTTCAAGAGTCACAAAAAATGATATTTTAAGTCTTGAAGGAGAAATAGTTATAGTTGAAAGATGAGGTACTTCAATTATTATACACACCTGTATTGGTGGGTTAGAGTAGACATTACAGATCCCAGATTATCATTAATAAACCAGAAGAGAAATTTCAAAATATTCTATGATGCAGCCCTGCCAGTAATGTCCTGGGCAAGCCTCATGACTGACCTGCCGGCAGGGTCAGCTGCCATCATGAGCAGTTTTAGCAGGGCAGAGGCTGTTGTTGAGAATGGCTGCTGGAGAATGTGCTGCCATCAGAAGCGGTGTCTTTAGGGAAGGTATCTGATCACTGGGACAACCTCATTTTTTTGCACAGGCTATGTGCACACCTCAGCTTCCGCCAAGTCTTGGATTAGGATCCCTCTTTTATAGACTCTCACCTGTAACCAGATCTTTGGCCTTGGATCATCAGCATCCTCTGTACCTGACCATCAACTAAGCCCTCAAACTCCTAGTAATGGGCTCCATATAGCTCATAAGAACTAGCAGTTCAACACCATTTTCAACACCAACTGCATCCTTCAATACTACATTTAACTTATCCCTCAACACACCATTCCTTTCCCTCTTTTGCCCAATTTCTGAATACTGACATGGTGCCAGAATTTGCTGTGACTTTGGCTCAAGCACACACTGAGGAGAAAACACAGGAGCTAAGCCCTCTGTTGTATTCAGTAAGAAAATGTTGTTATATCTTCTCCAAACCCATACCGCCCAGATACAAGGGTATCTATCTTGGCACAGGTGAGATCCTGTGTGCATATCTGGCAAGAATAGATTTCATTCTGGCTCACATCTCGAGGCAGCTCCCCCTACATGCAGAAATGACAGCTGACACTGCTTTCTTCGGTGGTATGCATATAGCCATGTATGCTTGATTTCCCTAATGTCCTTGGTCAAAGTGTTAATGCTGCATTCACATCCACATTTGTTAAGGCTTAAAGAAGTCAGCAAAATCAAATGTTCTGGCCTCCTGCTTAACACAGGTCTCAGATATAGACTGGTTTTCTTTTTTGTTGCTGCTGTTTGCTGATACCTCAAAGAAATGGTGTCTACGTGAGACCTGCTTGTTTTAGTAGCTAAATTCAAGCTGCCTGGGGCTCCTCACGAGTCCTTGAGTCTGGTCTTGAGAGTCTGTTAAAGGTGTTAGTCTCCACAAGAATGACACCTACCCTGTCTATACTATGACTCATATAACCAGATAACCAATATCACACACAAAAAATTGTTGCCACCAAAGTATAGGGGTTAACAATTTTTTTGCCAACTCACTGCTACCCATTATAGTAAAAGTGATATTCTTCCTTTTATATCTTGTACACATATTTATGAATGTATCTTTTAGGAAACTTGTAGATTAAGATAACTAAAAAAATATAAAAGATCAATAACAATTTTTAATGAGTGATCTCTGTTCTTGCATATCCTTCAGTTAGGACACAAGAGCCCTCAGTCTTCTACCTACCCTTGTTTTTTCAAATCCTCTTACTCCTTAGCTTTCTCAGGCCCACAGACAGAAATACTTTACAAAGATTCCTGATACTTTGATTCAAAGACTCAAAAGTTCCTTTGGAACTTACTAACTTTTAATGGCAACTTGATCATGCCTGTCACTGTAAAGGTGGTCATTGTACTTAACCTAATCAGCGTGTGGTAACAGTAATGTTTTGCTTTGTTCTTAATTTATAGCAAAAGAAAGTTTTTGCCTCCAGGTGAAGAATTATCCAATTGTCTATGGGTATACCCACTTTTCCATTTAAAACCATATTTCCCATGCTGTTTTTAGTTTTCCAGTAAAATATAGGTAAATTGAAAAACCTATTCACTCTTGAACTGGACTTTATTAGGTCTAAACCAATCTGCTTGCCTTGAAAATCAAGGCTGTATTTGCCACCTTGGAGCCTTTGTGCAGCACAGTTCTATTAATCAGCAGATGGACAAAAAGTCTCTTTTAATGTACACCAGAAAATGCAGTGCATCATAAGAGAAGGCCACAGTATTTTACTGGAAAATACAAAGTCAGTGTAAGTGCTGTAAAGGGTGTTTTTGCAACCTAAAATCTTATAAGAGTTCTATTTTCACAGAATCACAGAATATGCTGAGTTGGAAGGGACCCACTAGGATCATTGAGTCCAACCCTTACCCCTGCACCCATTTCCAGGAGTCACACCATATGCACAAGAGTATCATCCAAATGCTTCTTGAACTCTGTCAGGCTGTTCTCTTCACGTGCAAACATAGAAATATACTCTCAAGGCCTGTGGTGACCTCATTGTAACATTGCACTAGCTGATACTATGACTTAATGTGAGTTCAGCATCAGCCTTGTCCTATACAAACTAGATATTTATAAATATGATTTTACTTAAAAAATAATTAAAAGATTAGCTAATTATAGTTATTAAGGATCTGGGCTGTATAACATGCAATATAAATAACATTTATTCATTCTCTATAACATGCAATATACCACTTATATGTAACAATATAACATTTATTCCTGAGAGAAAAAAGCAGCCCTAGGGAAACTGGCAAGTATTGGAGTTGTAGGAAGAGAAATTATTCTTCTGAGTACTCTTTCCTTACTCCATTCTGAGAATGGGAAGTAAATGGGAGAACATTTACATCCTGCTTAATGGACCATGCGCAGTCACTAGATAAACACTCGTGGTTCTAAAAAGGTTTCAATGCTAGCGCATTGAAAGTGGATACTCTTTCACACTTGCTATTTAAAAAAGGACAGTGCTTTCTAATTAAAGTTTGCACTACGACACATGAAAATTCACAAATGAATAGTGAAAAGAAAGTCATGGCAGTGTGTGCTGCTTTTTAGCCCTTGCTGAAGGAAGGGAAGAAGAAAGACACTCCAGGCAGTCAATACAATAGAAACTGTACAGACAATGGCAGAAGGGGGAAATAATAACAGTCCTCCCCTGGTATAGGGAAATATGAATGCAAGAGGAAAGGGAGAAATAATAATAGAATCCATATTATGCATAAGAAAAGAGGATTTTATGTCGGCTGCACACAATAAGGACATTGGTCATGATCAGCTCCTTCTCAGTGTCAGCACATGACTGCAGGTTTCATAAGATGGGGTTTCAGCTTAATCTCTTTTTCCATCAGGGTTGTTCACAGCAGTCCAAAAAAGCAGCTTGTCCTGAATTAAAACCAGTATGCATGCTGTCATGAGAAGAGGACATTCACTGAAAATTAACAGACCCTTTGTCTTGCAGACAAACCTCATATTCCTTTTCAGCAATATTTTGATCATTTTGTCCCTTGTCACTATAACTGATGAACAATACCCCATGGAGAAAGGGTAATTTGCATTAGTTCACTTACAAGAAGGAAATTTTACCTTATTATATTAGCTTATCAGAGGAAAAAGAAGCACGATGAAGGAAAAAACCCTAGAACAGTCCCCACTGGTAATGCAGAGAACTGAAACTGAAGAACACCCTCTAACTTTTAATTCTGTCTATGCTGTACGTGAGGATAAGGGTAATCATTAGTTGAATAAGATGCTTTCCAATTTAAAAGTACATTTGTCTTTCAATAGGTGGCCATCAATCTTCAACAAAGCAGAAAAAGTGACATCTCTGGTCTTCCAAAGGCTTGTTGTTATCCATAAAGAATATATCATTTACCGGGTGGTACTTTTTAGTGTTCTCTGCCTGGACACAGCTGTTCTATGTCAAGTCAGTGACGTGTAACACATTTTTTAAAAAGCCTATTAACACAGTTGTCAGTTGGGTGAAGATGGCTGTGTACTATTGTCTGCCAAGTCTCTCCCCTCCCGCCCAATTAACTTCCTTATTGAAAAGACCGAAATAAAAACACAGAATCATTATGCAAAACATGCTTTAGTATTTACCTGGAAGTAAAGAGGCAGCATGTTCTCAGAGATGGATGCAAGACAAAGGTAAACCAGGATTACAGAGGAACAGTGTGCCATGGAACAGATGAATTTTTTGAAAACAGGTGGGAAGTAGAGTGTTATTTGGAGGTAGTCCTCACCAGTTCTCAGGAACCCTGTATAAACAATATTAGCAACCTTCATTTGGAACAGTATCAAACACAACAGGAAACAGAAGACAAAATGGGTTTAAATATTTAATGTTTATTGACTTTTTTTGTCAGGTTGATTTTAAAGTTGAATTGCTTCAAGATGAGCCTATAATTTTGCAAGAGTTACTAAAGAACCCCACTTATGACACCAGAGCCCCCACTTCTATCTGTTAGGTGCTGCCCTCCCCTAACTTTAGGCAAACAATGTCTTCAGAGCAGCTTCATCTGAAACCAAAACTCCATAGATATAGCTGATGCAGTAATGAGCAGATTTTTCATAAACAAACCTGTTTATCCACAAGTCTGTCTGGAAGAGATCTGAGGATCCAAGTGAACATAAAAACAAACAGCTTAGCTGTTGCTTTCCTTGGGCAAGTGTTTGTTTTTATTTAACGTGAAAATACAAGGAACTACATTTTATTGATTTGAAATGGCAATTGCCTCCTTTAGTTCAACATTATTATTTTTTCACAGAATGTACTGTCTTTGATTATTTATTCATTACTGGAAGATTTAGACAGCAGATTTAGCAAATGTAATCACTGCCTCGCTTCTTGGAAAAGCATAATTTTTCTGTGTACATTTAACACCTTCTTACATAACTGGGTTAGCTTTTGTCTGAATGGGAAGTTTCTACCAGATGCAGGTTTTTAAATCTCACAGAGCCTTCTTGTAACATGAGCAGAGCATGTTCTGAACACTGGAGTCTCTGCCTGCCCGTGCCAGTGCCCCGAGCTGTCCCCTTGATCCTCCCAACTAACCAAAAATGCACTTTGGGGCTAACATGGTCCATGAGGCAAAGTGATTTCTCCATTATAATGCAGGAACCTGTGAGACAGACAGACCTGACAGGGCAGTGAGACTCTTCCCCAAGTATCTAAACAGAGATGGTGGGTGTGAGAGGAGACGGGACTTGCTAGCTCTTCCCTCAGGATGGGGAGCCAGGCCTGTTGTGCAAAGGGATGTAGTCTGGAGGGGAAGATCACTCCTGATAGGCTTTGGATAAACAACCAAATGTTTGAATATATATCTAAATTGAATACAAAGGCCAGATTGAAGATGGGTTTGTGGTTAAATTCCAGACTATGGTTAACAGATTTGCATCCCATCCCTGGCTTGTTGCCATGTACTTTCTATATTGCCACGTGTACGTGATTTTCCGTTTATACAGCTTGATTTTCCATCTATCCAATGTGAATAATAAAGCTTTTGATTTACACTATTTTTTGATTTGCACTATTTCTTCCAGTGTATTTTCTGTATCAAAGGAGTATAGTAGTCAAAATGATCTCAACAAGTCTTTTAGTATCCCCCCACGGAGCAGGAAATACCCAAACACTCCCTGAAAGATGTTTGTCTAAGTAGATATTAAATGCTTATAGTCACTAAAATCAGAAGAAGGGCTGTTTGTTCTGCAAAAGCCATAAATTCAATTTATGATTCACTTTTTTTTTTTTTCTTTTTGCAGCATGGCAATTAAACATATTTCCTATTTTGTGTTTGTAGAATGGAGTTACGTTTCCTCAGAGTATTCTGTATACTTCTATTTATTGAATATCATCCAGCAATTTGAAGTAATTTTGGTAATTAATTTAGATCATTCAACTTCTATTCAGAAGTGCAACTCTCACTTTTACAAATAACTAAGAAATCTAGAAGCATACTCAATTTCATTATCAAGGGATTGAATCCAGCTTTCCTGATTTAAACAAATCTGCAATTTAGATATTTAGTAAACTCATTCTCCTAAAATAAGTGCCTATATTTTCACTAGCCAGTGATGAAAAATAGCTGCCTTTGAAAGCATCTGGAAGATGACCCTCTTTCCCAGTCTGTAGTCTTGTTCTTGAGACCTTTCAAGCAGCTGACCTCTTTTATCTTTTTTTTTTTTTCTGGTGAGACAGCATATACATTAGAACTGCTTTACTAGACAGTAAATATGGAGGCAGAAGAAACTCAGGCACCTGCCCAAAGCTGTACTCTAAAATACTGAATGTAAATAAGCTCAGAACATACAGAGAATGGCACTATTTCTATGTGGTCCAGACAACTGTTTGACTAGGAAACAATTTGTAACTGCATAAAAGTCTGTTTTCTTCCCAAGCAGTGTGCACTGATTTTATGACATGGACTTAATCAAAGCCATATTTGCCAGTTTTCTTCCTGTAGGGTAGTTTGAAATTAAAGACCAGATAAATCACACATAGTGCCTTCTCTAATTAATTCTGAATTATTTCATTATACAATAGGCCAGTTGTACTGGTAAAGAAGAAAATTATAGTAGTGTGTTACTGACAAATTGATAGTGGTTTATCACTTCATTATTTTTCAACCTATACAAATAAACCATTCAATAATGTATTTTGATATTTCAGAAGTGTTACAGCAATTTAACTGACCCATTTTCCTCTAAATCCCTTCCACTTCTCAGGACTTTGTTTTTTCCTTCCCTTTCTTCACTTCTTTGGAGTATCTTCTGCTCCCTATGAATTCTTCAGGACTTTTCTAACAGATCAGAAATCCCTTTGCCTGGTTTCTTCAGCATTTTTTAGTGAATTTTATTAGGCTCTGTTAACATAAATACATCCAGTGTATTTGGTAACTTGTTATTTCTCTGTTTCTATCCCTTCTTTAAAAGTCAATATTTTCTTTACTTGTTTACTATGTATCTTTTTTTTTTTTTTTTTGATAAGGGATGAGATTAGCCACTACTTGCTCCATTAGTGGAGTGACGTGTTCCTCTGTCTACTCATGGTTCTGTGTGAACCCTTTTCCTTGCCTCTTACATTTTCCGCTGCTGGTTGTACCCTCAGCTTCAGTAAACGCTTCCATGAAGACTGTAAATTTGTACGTCTACTATTGCTTTATACTGATCTTGAGTGATATCTTCCTTTTCACTTATATTTCATTTCTGTGAAAGACCTTGAAGAGTTTTTAATGCATCCCTAACAGCATGTTATGTGACTTTACTTCATCTCAGATTATCTGATTATAGAAAACAATTCCCTCTGTGATTTGGAACTTTTGGATGCTCTCATAATATAAACAACAACCTTGTGAACTTTACCATCTCTATTTGAAACTTATCCTAGAAAAATCTACCGGTTTTGTTTGCAATCAAGATACCTTCGATTTCACTGGAAGTGTTATAAATGAATTTGCAGTTTGGCAGGGTTCAACCTTTCTGATTTCCTAGTCTGGATTTCAGTCTTCTGTACATTATTAATTATCTTTTCCTGTACCCAGTCTCTTTGAGTGAGTGGATATTGCTCATTAAAATCTCAAGTGGCAGGGAAGAGAACATAGACATGACAGAGGGGGAGTGAGAACAGCAAGAGGCTAATCTGAATTTAAAAAAGAAAATACAGATTTACAGGACATCTTGATGCAAACCTGAGGTTCTCTTTACTTAGTAGGTAAAAATTCAGAGATAAACACAAGTTTAAACTATTTTTTGAAACTTTGGTAAGCTGTAAAGTCTCCCTAAACTAGATAGTTTTGAGGAAAAAATTATGGACTGAATTCCTAACTTTTCTTATTCTTTCTCCTGAACCAACTCACAGTTGTAGTCACGCTTTCAGTTTGGACAAGGTTTCAGGATTTAAAAAATAAAAACAAAACCCCCACAACCCTTTCCTTCTGTTGCACAGTTTAGTATTAAATTCAAGTACTAAACCTTCATTTATAGCAGACTGTGGCTCTTCAGTGTAGAAGACAGTTAACTTGAAAAGCCTCACTGAAAGATCATGCAGCCCTTCCCTTACATATTTATGTGTGCATTTATTGTATAATTAAAAGGCATAAACAAGGACATGCTGTGTATGCAAGTTTCTGGAATCTCTTGTTTTCCTTCCATAGTGCACAAACAAGTCATTTAGGTGAACAAAGTCTGAAAGTGAATCATAAACTAGTGTTGTTGTTGTTTTTTTGCTAAGAGAACTTTCTCTGGTGGCTGCAAAACAGAGATGCCCTGTGGCAGGCCAAAGCACTGGCTTAGGCCCTAGAATTCAATGCTGTTGCAGAGCTAATTTTTGTGGACAGGCTGACAAAATTTTCTAGTAGCTCTGTGCCGAGGATAATGACATTACAGCTTGGAGTATGGCAGAAAGTAACATCAGACTCTGTTTTGAAGGGTATAAGTAAACAGCTTTGTTTGTCATTGCATTAAGAAATTTGATATAAGCAAACACCTACACTCTACCTAAAGCCATACCAATGAAACCTCGTGTAAACTGGTGGTTTGTCTTAACACAAATTAAAGATTATGCTTCAAAAAATAATTTCTTTGCTAAAAAAAAAAAAAA
>VXAY01000543.1:51850-129542 GCA_013399855.1 Oxyruncus cristatus | reverse complement strand
AGAAAAAAAAAAGAAAAGGAAAACGTTGTGGTTGTATTTCAATTATTAGGTTCACAGCGGCCAAGTCCTTAAGAACTTTATACCTTTCAGAGACTGTTGTTGGACAACTTGAGCTTTGACACTCACCCCTACATGTTTACATCTATATTGCACCCCTCAGCTCGTGGGCCTGGGTGTGTACCTCAGCCATGTTGTAAATGAGACCTAAGGAGACAAAAGCCAGGCATATGAGTCAGACAGGCACAGCAGCATGCCCCACCTGGTGAGTCTAGACACAGCCCATGTGCCTAATAATGCTAAGATGAAACTTCGGATAAAAGCAGCCCTGTAATTGGAGCTGTTTTCATTCGGACTCAAACTTTGATTTGATGTTTAAAATATATTCTTCAAATAAGACTTCTTTTATGAGTCCGTTGAGTCATAGAGACCTAAAATCAATTCACCTTTCTGCCACAGAATTTCTGTGTGGCCTCGGGCAAATCTCTTAATCTCTCTGTCCTTATCTACAATTACCAAATGTTAAGCCGCCTTCATGCTCAGCACTTTCTTAAATGTGTAAATTGGGAGTGGAAAAAAAGACAGCAGCTTAGAAGAGATACAGAAGACATGAAGATGAAGAAGAGAAGCAAAAGGAAGAGACAGATGCATGTGTGGGAGATAGGAAGTGGACAAGGATGAAAACATACGGTAGGAAGAAATGAATGTGAAGAGAGCCTCAGAGACAGCTATCTCATATTGAGCAGATATCGTTCTGCAAGTCATTTGAGAAGCAAAGTGGCAGATGCACTACCTAACATCTGCTTGGAATAAGCTGCATGTGTGTGAGGAGGAATGTAGGAGAGGGGGAGGATGGCCCGAACTGCCTGAGAAAAACAACTGTCAAAAGATCAAAGGGTGTCGATTTTCGCAGAGTACAATGACCCTTTGATCTGTGACTCTTCCCATAGGTAAATACTTGGATGGAGGATTGAGGGGTTAAAAGTGAATAAAGCAACAAAACAGCACAGGAGTGTCCTAGGGTTTCAATGCTTTCAGACAAGTCTGAAATCTTCCATATAAATTAATAGCAAAAGGAGGAATTTTACCAAGGTAAAACAAATACATAAAAATCTAGTTGAGACTGAATGTGTATAAATGCAGTGTCTAAGTAATTTCTGATATTCAGAACTCTAGTTTTGAAAATAAGTGTTACTAATTGTGCAAGTTAAAAATCATGAGTCACTCTTGAAAAAAGTAATAGGAAGGATTAAATATCTGAAGACTTAAACAAATGAATACCTCATTCTTTGTGTTTCTTTCTGTTTCTGTAAGTCTTTTGAAGTAAAATGGTTCCAGTTTCACATTTTTTTCAGTAATCATGATTTTTAGAAAGCCATTTATTTAAAATGAAAGGTGAGATTCTTATGTATTCCTATAGGCATCCATTCCAGCAGCTGAGACTTTGGAAAAAAATGTCATTTACTCTGAACCTTGCAATAAAATATCCTGGGATTTAGCCTCCTTGGAAAATTGTACCCAAAACCCTTCACTACCTTCTAAGTGGCCCCAGACTAGTTTCCTAACATATTGTGAAAACTGTGATGAAACCACGTCCCTAAAAAAAGCAAGAAAAAATTCTTTCCATGTGGATTCCTAAGCTGAATTGTTTACACCCATAAAATTCCTGTAATATTCAATAAGAGTTAGAAAGTACACTAGACTACTTGTTTATGCAGGAATCTTAGTCAAATGATTCAAATATGGATCCTCATCAATATTTAAAGCACAAGAACCACCTTGCAAATGGTCTGGAAGTCAAAATACCAAACTTTTTAATGATATTTCCAGACCTTGGCTACATATCCAGAGCACCATTGGTTGGACTGTAACAGCATTGTACAAACTAAATTACAACAGCAGTAATACGTGGAACTGTTGAGCAGAAAACTGTCTCTACTGCCTTGTAAAGGCTTGAGTTAAGGTAATAGAAATAATCATATTTTTAAGCAAAAGTCACTGTCATAAGACACATTGTCTAGGTATGGGAAGCACTAATAAACATCCCTTGCTGGAATGTCATATTCTATCTTCTGAAGACAGTGATGACAATTCAGAAGCCAACTTCCATTTTCAAACAAGCGGTTCCATGTCTCAAACCTCATTGCTTTCCATTGCTGTTGAGCATGTGAACATTAGAGTTCTTGGCACAAAGAATCATGCTAGTGGCTGCTTCCTGAGACTGTCTCTTGCCCTTGAGAACATAAACTTTTAGAATTCTTCTGCTGCTTGGCAGTCCTGTTGTGAAAAGGAACATTTGACTTAGAGCTCGGGAAAATGGCATTGACTAATGAATTCTCTAGATGTCCATAAATAAGGTACTTTGTCCTTCCCTGGTGTCATGAAACCTTTGGTGAATTCACAAAGGGCATTTATTTTGAGGAAATATGTAGAAAAGGTTAATTGAACGGTGAGAGGAGCATTTGTTTTTGCTCCTCAAAGTCCCACAAAACTAAGAATATGGCAAACTGAAGGGCTTGGGAAAAGAATTGATCAGTCATATTCAAAATTAAATGGATTCAGGAAACAAGTTCTTTCATTGGTAGAGTTTACCAACTTGACAGCTCTATGGAGTTTAATTTCCTATTTGTCTGAAGACAAGCTAATACTCTGGAAAGGTAAGTCAATTTTTCAGTGCTTCTGTCTTATCAAGCATCAAGCCTGACTTGGAAATACAATCACTACAAGATAGAAGAGAGGATGTGAGTTATCATATTCAAGAAGTCCTTAATCTAAAAAGTCCAGACATTGGCAAAAACAAACAGAAGCGACTTTTACTGATTAAAGTGCTGCCTTTTTTCTCTTGCTAATTTCTGTTTTGTATACACCAGTAATGCCAAGAACAATAGAAAAATAATTGATGTAATTTGTTCTGAAAAGCAGTGAGAGGCTAAGTGTAGACACAGCTTTGGTCCCAAGGCAATGTGAAGCTGTTCTGAAGGAGAGAAACCTGAATAGCAAACAGATCAAGTGATTTTAGTGCACTGTAATATGAGATAGTGTTTATGGGGGAGCACAGGCCCCTTAATTCACTTCTCCTGGGAAATACACATTGGGGATAGTACAGATAGCTTTGCTTGAGATGGTGGGGAACTTTGTTGGATCATCTGATGAATTACACCAGGTATTAGGTCCCAAGCCACCATATGCAGAAGCTAATGAAAATCTGTAATATGGTTCAAATTTTTAAAGTTTCACTCTCCAAATTAGGAGATTACTTTAAAATCTGTGGTGAAACTATCAGAAGCTGAATGTTGCTCCCAGGTAATGGCCTGTGACAGCCAGACATGCAGTTCAAATAGTGCTGCTCTTAAAGCACACATTTTCAGACCACTTGACCGATATGAGTCTTGCTGTAAAGACATTTATCATAAAAATATGGCCATGGTTTCTTACCATCCATGATGTTGCTTGCCTGTAAATTCCTTGTGGACTAGATTGTCCCTTGTGACCTTAAATGTTATTCAATTAAATCCAATTGGTTTTTTTTACAAAACTCTGCCTATCACTTTTTCTTTCCTGTTTAGTTTTGAAGTTTGCTTTATTTTTTCTCTAGTTCAGGGAATCTCTTAAATATCCTCATTTCAACACTTTGAGGAAAGAGCTTTCTTACCCAAAGTTACTTCTCTCTGAGTAAGCTACTTAACATCCATCTTTTGATTGCAGTCTGTACTGTATGTGCTGAATCTCCAGCAACAAAGTGGAAAGCATGTAAAGGGAGGCAGAGTTTCAGAACTACAAATCCACAACTGTTATCGTATCCAATTCTGAGGTCACACTTCCAGCTCCCTCAGTTGTCATATTTAATTCTTTGTCCTTCCTGCAAATGCAACACTGCCATGATGTCTTGAAATTCCAAGGCTGAGTGATGATTCAATGTTGACTTTGTAAACCAATATATTTGTTACCAGAAGTATCACATTATTACCCCTTTTTTAAAAAAAAAATCTGAATTCCTCATTACCATTGAGTGATTTCTTAAATTAAAAAATTCCAGAAAAGCTAATGATGTAGGGCCAGAGCCATGTCTGACTAACAGCAGTGCATTACATTGAGAATAATTCCATTGAAGTAAATGGGGTTTGGCTTACTATCTGTTCTTCTCGTTCAGTTTAGTCTAGTTATCATTGTAATAGTGGGACCGAGATATCCACTGAAACAAGGATGAAGAATTTTTCAGGTTATTACTGAGAAGAAAGAAAGTTCAAGCTGTGGAGGGAGACACAGGGGAAAATTAAGAGAGGATCAACAGCTTAGGTGGGTGTCAGTATTATTACAGAAAAACTACTTTGAGACCTAACGCAAGTGGTTATTGGGTGGATTGCCTGCTCCCTTGGTCAAGGATGAAGAAAAAATTTCAGACTATTGTATTCCTTTGTTATTACACCCATGATTTTTTTTTTTTCTCTATAGCCTAGTGTGCTGGGTCTTTCTGGATTGGAGCTAGTTATCCTCACAGCAGCCCATATAGTGCTATGTTTTGGATTTGTGACTAAAAAGTACGAACAACACACCAGCATTTTAGCTGTTGCTGAGCAGTATTAGCACAGCATAAAAACTTGTCTTTTTCTCCCTCTGCCCCCGCAGGGAGCTGGGGATGCACATGAATTGGGAAGAAAGGCAGCCAGGGCAGCTGACCTGAATTGACTGAAGGGATATTCCATACTATATAACCTTGTGGTCAGCCATAAAAACTGTGGAGAGTGGTTGGTGGGATGTAGTAATTGCTCAGAGCTGGCTGAGCATTGATCTACTTGGGGAAGGCAGTGAACAACTTATCACTTATTTTCTCCCCTCTTTCCTCCATTGTTCTCCCTGTTCTCTTCCTCATCTCACTGGGGAAGATGAGGAGTGGCTGTGTAGAGCTTAACAAGTGGCTGTGTAGAGCTTAACTGCCAGCTGTGGTCAATTCACCACAGGGTTTAAAAATTAACTCGATCCTGCATGGAGAGAAATCTTCTATTTTTTTCTGAGCCAGTTTTGCGTTTGCAAATGCATAGGGTGCTAGATTTGTTACAAGCTCCATGCACATGTGAGGAGTCACTCCATCGCAAGAAATCGCCACGTGTTCTGATCATACCATGCATGTGTTGAATCATCAGTCACATTGGGTGTGCTCAGGTGTTGGCTGATGCCTGAAGATGACTCTGAGATGAGGGTCAGACTAACACTTAGGCTACAGTGATGATACAAGCTGAGCTGACTTGTCATCCCTTCCCTCCTGGAAGCAATAGTTTTTTATGACATGCTGAATCTATTCATTTAAAAAAGAAAGAACTGTAAAGGAAACAGTGTCACGTTTTCAAAAGGTGTTGGCTTTGATGTGTGCATTAGGTCAGCTGAAATCATTGTGCTTAAGGGGAAACTGGGGATTGTGCTCACAGCTGACAGATGATGTTGCCACAACTAGCGTTACTGCAAGCTTTGGTCCTGCACTTCTGTCACTGCCCATTTAATACAGACGTGTTACTAAACTTATGCCACATTGTCAAACCACCACAAAATTCATAGGAGAGTGTGGCTAGAAAATTACTCTGTCTTCATGTCTTCAGGCTGACAGGGACTATAACTCTTATGTGAATGATGCTGTTGGTAGTCAGAGTGAGGCACAACACACTGCTAAGGCATGTTTAGATGCTGTGGATACTATGTGGGAGGTAAGAGAAAAACAAGGGAAGAATATAGATATCATGGATAGGGATAATGGCAGTTAGGTGTAGAAGAAAGACATTAAAAACCAATTCTTAGACTGTATTTCTTTGATATACTCATGTGTTTAGTAACAGAGCATGCCATCAATGTTTCTTGTTTAAATATAGAAAAGAGAAACACGAAAATACAGAATGCCTTTCTGCTGCTCCTTAAAGCACGTCAACTGGCAACAAAGGTACACACTCCTTTTCTGAGCTCAAGAGAGAAAACACTGCATCACATCAATCAATAAATTCAAATCCTCTGTAACCTTCAATAGATGACAAATAACAGTAGCAGTAATCCTTACTTCATGCACTTGTTGTGAAGCATCATCCATTAGTCTTCATAAAGGGCATCAAGATCCTCAAGTATAAATGTACTATACACTGTGTGTGGAAAACACATTTGAACACGACAGTAAAATGACCAATGCAGCTGAAGTCTCACTTATCTGCAAGTACTGATCATCTGTTGGTCTGAATTTCATTTAATTTGTATTGATGTTAATCAAAATGGACTTAGATGGAGTCATAGAAGTTACATTGCTGTGATATATATGTGAAGCTACCATTAAATGTGATACATTTTTTAATGTTTTAAAATTATAATACCTATTTTAAGATGCTATAAATCTGGAGCTAGTTCTTCTATAGGACATTTACAAATCTAATACAGGCATAGTCTGTTCCTTCAACGGAATTATACCAAGTGGCATAACCTAAGGATCTGTCATGAAAGGAAATTGGGTACAGAGTATAATGAGATTATTCACTGTGATATGGATAGAGACTGTGATGAGATATCATGACTATATTTCATTCTGCTGAGAAAAGGCTTGATCTATAAGAAAATTAATCTACTGGAGTAATTACAATCTGCTTTCCTAAAACCCATCCTCCAGCCTGATAAGAAAAAAAAAAAAAAAGGAAATCTAACTAGGGTGTGTGGGAAGAAAATTCAAGAGTTTTAAATTTTTTTATAAGAGTATATATAGATATTCTGCCAATTGCTTGTTTAGTTGACAGCAGTAAGTCCATGTACAGTTAGCCCAAAGAAAATCACACTTATTACTCTAAATGTATCCTATTTACTTCTTTGCTTCTCCATCTCTTCTCCCCTATCTTTTTGTCTTCCCTCATTCACCTGTGATAGCCCTTCTCTTTCATACACAGCTTTCTCTCTTGGCTGTTTGTTCCCCCTTCACAACATCTGTAGAAAAAGCAAGAGAATATCCTGGGAAGGGCATAAGCAAGTTAGAAATTTTCTGAATAGAGTGACCCTGAGATTGAATTTGTGCTCTTTAGCCTGCAGAATGTTACCATTGCCTGAGACCACAGGGGCATCAGTCCTTGGAAAGGCAGACGGGGCCCTCTGTTTGCATAACACTGTGTATTACTCTCTTTTCTGTGTTGAAAAAGAAAAAAAAAAAGGATTTAATGAACACTAGCAACCAGAAAACCAATGAATTGAAAACGAAAAGAAAGTTAACCTTGACTACCAAAGCATGCCCTGTTTTGAGAGTGAATACAACAGACGATATCTTACAAAGCGAACATCATTTACTGAAGTCAAACTAAACACTTCACTTTCAAGGCTGACTACCAAACACTTGGCAAAATGCACTGGTGTCATTGACTAGGTGTTCCTTTCTAAAACAATTTGTACAGACCTGAGAAATCATTAAGTGCTTTCTGCAAGTACAAATAATGAATGTGTTTTAAGAACACCTCGAAATCAACATGTGACAGCGATTTAATTAACAGATGTCAAAATCATAGTGTTTTGAAATACAAAACAAGTGTTGGTAACATGTTTTATTTTCTTTCTTTTTCTTAAAATTTGAGTTTCAACCTTACATGATTTTTTTGTCCCAGTGTATAATTGAAAGGAGTCTTATCTGAACTTTCAGATTAAAATGACTTTATAAGTAACTGAACAATGCTATTGTTTGAATCACGCTTCACGCTTGACCTTCACTACTTAATTTTTGGGTTTCCACATAAGAGAGACAAAATACATTCCATGTAATTTGTTTTCTGTTTCATGGGACAAAACATTTGAATTTTTTTCTATCTTACTTTCCTACTGATCATAAGATGACAGTGATTCCATGAGTAAATCCCTAATAAACTTGTGGAAATGTCACTCTGTTGACATTAGTGATATTTTGGGGTAATTGTGCCTAAAACACTAGGAAAATATATTGAGTCTTCACCTTCAAAACACATCAAAACTTTTATCTCTAAGTAAGAAAGAAAATGTGTGTAACTTCTAGCCTTATATGTTTACCTTTAAATACTTTTTGTTTTCCAATGGAATTAGCAGACAGACTTTATATATCACATTAAATATCTAATGATATGAACATATGTATAATGACTAATCACCTCCCATTTACTTTCTTTTCCCTAGGGCAGCCAAGATAATAATAGCAATTTTTTGGTATAGTTTTTCAAGCTTTGTAGCAAGTTGAAAGGCCCTCGAGCTACATGAAAATTAGAGAATTACATTAATTTATTTCTGTCAAATTAAAAGCATTTGAAAAGACCTAAGCATGACATTTAAGATAACCCTGACTGTATCTTTATTCTAAATAAATGAGGGCTTAGTTTTTTGTCCCTCATGAAATTAATTAAAAAAGTTTATACTAGTGTCATATCTCTCCTGGGGAAACATCCGCTAAAGCTCATGATTCTCAATTGAATTCTTGTTGTAACAGGGATAAGACCTTCCTTACTGGTAGGTGAAGACACAACAGCGATCACCTCCTTCTTAATGGAGGAAACAGAAAGCAATGAGCTCAATGGGCAGAAGAAAAAGAGAAATTGCTGATTTGGAAGGTCCTTTGGAAGAAAAGCCAACATGGCAAATCAGGGGCTCCGTGGAAGTGTTTCTGCTAGTTTACTGTGGTCTGTGTGGTTTCTTGTACAAATGCAGTGATTGGCATGTGCAGAGATGAAAAAACTCAAAACTTATCCTTCCTCTCTGCAATCTGATTCATCTTTTTATATGCAAGATGCAAAATGAGTTTAAAGGCAAGCAGGTCTTTCACTTTCACTAAGGGCTCAGCATGTTGCCTGGAATTCTAGGGTTTTGAAACTGGTGTCTAGTTCAAACCACACATCTCCCATGTGGTTTTTCCATGTGGGAAAACAAGGTCCTTTCTGGTGAATTAAGTAACTTTATATTCCTTAGAAATTAATTTGAATGGAGTTCTCCAGGTGAAAATGTACACAACAAATTACGGTTGCCCATAACTTCTGTCTTGTTTCCTAACCAGCTGTAGCTGGTGGTGCCATTTCTTGGGAGCTTGGGGAAAAAACTGTTCGCAGGGCAATGGGATCCTGATTGTATGTGCTGTTGCTTCAGTCAAGTAACTGTGGTCTGAACTTATTCCAGCTCTTTTAAGTCACTGGTCTACTAGCTGGGCACAGGGAACAACATTACATGCAGCTCTGAAAAACAGAAGTCTGTGTCTTTCAGCTTTGGGACATCTATGTTTATGGTGAAAGAAAAATAAGCCATAAATCAAAAATTATTTCTTGTGTTAATAGCTTACCATCTGAGAGCATTGAGGAGTTCTGTTCCACTTGTGAGAATGCTGATGTTGAGAAACACATGCAATATTTTTTGGACAACCTCACATTTGTACACAAAACTTCTAAAGTAAGATCAGTTCTGCATTCCAGGAAAGTGGGTAGCAAAACTTCCAGTGACTTCCATGAGCATAGGCTCATACCCCATGTGCTTTTTTTTTCAACTCAGTTCAGCATGTTCAAACACATATTACAATAATCTAATTGCAGTATAATTCCTTCCAACCACCAAGTGTTTCTTTAATTACATAGCTCATATTTACCGTAGGTACAAGGTCTTAATTTCCTTTAGATCTGTGACTCTCAGAGTGACAAGGCTATTGTTTCAGTGTGCTGGTACATCTACCATGAGAGAAATGGCCCTTTGCATTTCTGACAAAATGGCACTGCTTTGCCAGACCAACTATTTAAAATAAGAATGTAAGGTGGCAGAAGAACTTCTGGCATATATTCTTCTTGAAGGAAAACTGATCTCCCTACAGTGATTGTGGGGACACTGGCTTAACAAACAGCTTGAAATAGCAAAAGTCCATTCACTACTGATCCTAGCAGATGAAAATAGTAAAAGTACTGAAAATAAACGAAACACTTAATCTCTAGAAATAACCTTTTGTATTCAAAGATAAAAGCTTAAGAAATTGGCTAGTTGCCAAACAAAAAAACCGAGAACTGCAGTTGAAAATTTATATACTCCTTTCAAGCTCTGTAGTCAGGGTCATACCATTAATTATAGATGACAGCATGAGGTTTAAAAACAAATGGTTTCAATCTCACCTTTAGGCAGAAATGAAACAAATGTTTTATTCCCAGGGAGCACTACTCTGGCATGTTCTAGAAGGATTAAAACAGTCTAAAACTGAAAGCAGGTGGTCTTTCAGGGCCAAGGTGGTTCTTGATACTCACTTTAGCAGGAGCCAAAATAGCCTTCAGGCTCAATGATACCCTATTGGCATAATAATTTCTGTTGTTATCGGCTCTTTATTTAATGCTAAGCAGCATAGGTATTAGTACTTTTTTGAAAAATAAGTGCAATATATATTCTGGACGTGTTTCTTCTCTACCCCATTTCCTTATGTAGCTATTTAAATTTAAATTACAAATAGCAGACTAAATAAAAATGTGACTTTTTTGTATTCTGTACCTTGTTTTTTTAAATCTATCATCATAGGACATAGTGGCCTTTAATGTGAGGTATGGGGCTGGAAGATACAGGACCTATGAAATTCCCATCTCAATCTGATCTGGTAGACCATGCAGAAGACTAGGCAGGACTACCTTGGATATTTCAAGTGCCACTTGATGCTTGTTTTTAGACCACCAAATTAAATTTTAGAAGTCTATGCAAGGTACAAAGAAGTAAAAAATCAGATTCACTGTGGGTCTTCTCTGAAAACTGTGTAGATTTACTCGTGCAAATATAATTCAGACTCTGTTCTCAAAATTGAAAGCACAAAGAAATTTATGTCTTACAGAGGTTCTTTGAAGTAACAATTTTGAACAAACTGTCATGAATCAGTTGTTTTAGAGAAGTACCTGGCTCTCATTCCCTTTAGGCCATTGCTTCCTCATATTATTGGTTCTTGCAAAGCATGAATTTAGCATTAAGAATGGATACATTATATACTTCTCACCTTTAGTCCTGTGTAAGTGTTTCCAAGGTACACAGTCTGTTAGACAGGGGAAATTAGCCAAAAAGAGGATGATAATACCCTTTAGAAAGCTCCATAATTCTTACCTCATTCCTCTCATAGTACATTTCTCTCTGGAAACTTATTTATTTATTTAACATCCCTAAACAATCAACACTCATGAGTAAGCTATGTGCATTCTCAACTTTTTCACCAGGTATGCAGCATCTCCATTCAGTACTGAGGGATTAATTCTGCATGTGGAAACTTGCAGCTCTATATGCTAATCAAGGGTCTGTTCAGATGACCATGTGAAGCATTATTAAAAAGGCTCTGAAGTCTACAAATTCTCAGGGAATTCTTGATGGCTTTGCATGAGTAGCGTTTCTCACCGTGTGAAAGGAAATGCAACAACCTTACTTCTGCTTTTCACAGTGTGGAACAAAAGATTTATTCCTTTTTGCTCTGTAAGACCACGTAGGTTGACTTACTAACACGATGACTGAATGCACAGGAAAATTTCCTAATTTTAGGATAGTGGGATTTCTAGGAATCCAGTGAGAATAGAATGATTTGCCTTGTATGGTTAAAGATGTGAGCATAATTGACATCATCATTCTTTTATTTCTTTACCTGGGAAACCCTCTTTACCACCCACAACTGTCGATGAAGAACTTTGTACTGAGGATGTTTTTCTTAGGAAAGAGTTACATCTGTCTGCAGTCCAGGCAGAGGTGGCATGAGACTGGGGTGTACCTTAGAAATTTAGAAGTAGATGACAGACATTAGCCTTGAACATAGCTGAATAACACAAGCTTCGACTGATTACTGTTTGTGTGCTACACCACAGCTGTGAGAATAAGGGAAGGAAATTATGCCCAAAATTTGCAAGCAGGGAAATAGAAGCTATCAAGACATCCTGCAACTGTTTTTGTTGCCAGGACTCAGCATGAAGAATGTGTTTTACACCTGCTTTGAGGAACAGTGGGAATTTTTGGTTTTGCTGTGCTCTGAGGATATTTTTGGCTGTAGGAGAGAATATTGGTCTATAGGAGGCATTATACTTGTATGGTCTCACACATTCTGAATGTTGTCAATCTTTAGACTGAAAGGCACAGGTGATTTCAGCACGTGAGGCTGCAAGAGTGAAGGGTTTCTCTGCCATCAGAGAAATGCTGTGTGTGGTTTGCGGATACCACAGCAGGGCTCTTGCTGATAGGCAAAAATCAAAGTGTTCTGTGATTTCACAAAACATGACTTTATTGTCCTTAAAGTGCAATCGGTACAAGCAGTGCCAAAACTGCAAACATTGAGAACATTTAGAACACTGAGTACTGCAAACAATAAGAGCTTAAATTAAAGAATGAGGGAGATTTAACTCAGTAGCTTGCAGCCAAGAAATGATCCAGAGCTGCAGTGAACAAACATATTTCCTCCTGTTAGGCTACTTGAAAACCATGATGGTAAAACATTGTCAGCAATGAGATCTGGAGGGGTCCTAAGGGCTGTCCCAAGGGTCTTATTGGAAACCATTTTGCTCTAGCCAGGCAACCTCTCTACCATGTATAAGACTGTGATGGTGAATCTTGTTTGTTGAAGCAAATATAAAAAGTTATTGGAGGAAGCAGGAAAGGAGTGAAAAATTCAAGACATCACTTGCTGTCTGTTTTTGTTTCTTCATGTCTTCATGTCCTGGCAATCCATTTTCATATTTCTTTTTATTTGTTCTCTCTTTGAATGAAAATCTCTTTCTGTCAATTCTTGCGGGGAAAGATTTTCGCCCTGAAACATCCAGTCATGTGTTGCAAAAATCTTTAGAGATTCCACAAAATTTTCCTTTTTTTTTTTTTTTTTTTTTTTTAACTCTCGCATTTGTAGAATCACAGACTCATAGAATCATAGAATAGTTTGGGTTGGAAGGGGCCTTAAGATCATTCAGTTACAACTCCCCTGCCACAGACAGGGAGAGCTTCCAGCAGACCAGGTTGCCAAAGTCTTGTCCAACCTGGCCTTGATATGTAATATCTATTTTACAGGTATTAAACAAAGACTGACTCTGGTGTTTTGAATGGACTGAAAATTTCAAGTACAGAACCTTTAACAAAGGAAAATCAACAGAAATTTATTTTTATTTGAACTGTTTTCATGTTAGCAAACATAATATCTTCATTTGAGAGTTCAAGCATGTTTTCATAGTTTCCCAGTCTTGGAAGAATCTGAAGATGGTACGGTCTTACCCGTAGAAATTCATCTTGTATTCTGTATGCTTTTACATTGAAATCTGAGTTTGCTATCAGGATGTCAGTGTTGCTAGTGGTTTGCTGCTACATCTAATTTCTTTCAGTGGGGTCTGAGGCCATGTGATCACGTGTCTATAAATAGTGGCTTCCTTAAAGAGCTGGAGCTGTAGAGGGAAGCAGAGTTCTGATGAAACCAGGCGATGGACTTCCTCAAGGAGTTCTGATGTTTGAGAGTAAACTCTGTGACAAAGCTAATGCCTAAGAACAATCCAGCAAGGTGTGTGCTGTTGTTACTCATTATATAATCTGGAAGAATGCAGTCACCTTTTTGGGAATCAGAGAGGAGACAGAAGCAGCTCTGTTTACAATACTGGAGTCCTACCAGAGAACTTTTTATGTCTTACTCCCTTCCATGTCAACTGTTCCCAGCCCAGAGTTTGTGGAGTCAATAATGCTTCCTTGTAATTACTTTGTATGCTTCTGTGTGTGTGTGTGTGTGTGTGTGATTACAGTGTTTGTGCCTGCATATTGCACTTGGCAATATTGCCTGACCTGTACTTTGCATATTCCTGCAATACATTTTTTGGAGAATGTGAAAATCATATTGACATAGGTTTTACTGTTAATGAAAAAAGAACCTAACTAAGATTTATGGTGATCATAAACAGAGTGGCTAAGACTTTAATATGCACTGATGAGATTTCTACTGAAAAGAAAATACTATTTTAAGATCTGTCTTGGTAGGAAGCTCATACTGACTTTCCAATTTAATTCCCTTGGTGAACAAACCACAGCGTGTGTTTTGTACATGGTACAGAGCAATACATTCTCAACTTCCAAATGTCCTCTTCTGATGAGGATTTAGAAATTCCTGCAATGTGGAGGTGAAAAAAATGGGATGGCTCTAGGACGGGAGGGACACTTTGAGTGGGAGAGAATAGGGTAAGAAACTGAATGGCAGGAATGAGAACTCAGAAATGCATAACATGCACACATTCTTTAATCATTCTGAAATACTCCAAATAGACAGCTATGATTGTTATGCAGAGAGTGTGATTTACTCTTGAAAAAGCAGAGTGAATCTCAGAGGAACCCACGTGAAATAACAGCTATTAAACACACACAGGAGAAAGAACACATCTATATCCCCTCATATCAAATGGCAACATGCAGTCAAGTCTGAACTGTTGAACAAATAAAGTGTTAGAGGAGACTACCACAAGAGACAATGAATATGCTGAAAACAATCTGGGGAAATGTCTTAATGAACCAGCAATGCATGTGGAAGAATTAGAAAATTAAGATTATACCAAAGAATCGAAGGGAGACCTAACAGGGACTGTGCCTGTACTGAGGGACTGGGAATGAGTCCCGGCTCCAAGGTCACCTTGGCTGTATCCCAAATTCCTGTCAGGGTAAGATTTGAGTGCATGTCAATCCCCTCCAGCACTCTGGCTTCCATGTGAGGGAAGCCCTGGTATGCAGACAGCCGAGGATACACAAAGCAGAGTCAGAAGGAAAAGAAGAGCTGAGGTGTGGGACTCACCTGCTCTGCAGCCTTGACCCAACTGAATGGCATCTGAGATAAAAGCTGCTAACTTTGTGCAAATGGATTCACTTTATGGAAACCTCAATGTCTCTGACAGCTGGAGCTGTTAACAGAGCTATTAATAGCAAGTTATCAGTAAAGCAGTGAGTGATATACTTCTGGTTGTCTTAATTAAAACATTTCCATTGTATACTAATTACATTTATTACAGATATGTGAATTTAATTTATTGATTAGGCTTGCAAGTTTAACCCACTGATAACAGTCTTGACAAATAAGATGAAATAAATACGAACACCTTATAGTCTTGTGATAATCCTTAAATTATGACTAGCCAGGGCAATATACTTTGAAAAAATGGCCAAAATTATCTTCACATAGAACATGTGATAGACAATACCACAGAAATGTGTAAATTTAATGAAAAGAATTGGGTGTTCTAATTCTCTTGCATTCAGTCCTATGTAGTTTTGGCCCCAAAAAATTTCTGTGGCTTTCCAAAGATTTCAAAATAATTGTGCAAAATTGGTCTGTCCAGAAATATTTGACCTGATTCTTTGTCACATCATAGTTTTGGTGATGGATGGTATCCGTCAAATTATTTGTGACACACAGCAGTTCACATAGTAAACTCAGTAGAGTACATCTGAGTCCTGTACAAAGAAAAGCATCCAGCTGCCTCATCGTGGCTGGGACTGTAGTATTACACCAGTTCTGTTAAAGATTAGAGTACCAGTTTTTAAATAAGTGATTTAAGAATAATGATTGCATACTTCAGTAAAATTACTCAATATGGAGACATGGTTCTCTCTATTTGCTGGTGAAAAGTAATGGTATGTTGAGTTTCTGTTCTACATATTACAACAAAATACAATTCCTATAGAGATGCTTGTTATTTAAATTCTGATTTTGAATAAAGTCAGTGAAAACTGTGGACTTCTGTATGCAGATCTTTTGTGCTTCAGCCATCCCTTTACAGCAAAAAGAACACCATGATGCAAAATACACTGCAGTTACTGGCAACTAAGATCAACAGCTCAGGTGTCAATTGCACTGCTGACACATTTTCACTTGGAGCTTGGCTGAATGCCCCAGTTCATTTCACAAAACCCTCTTCAACAGTAAGATTTGTATTGTAACAGCTTTCACCTTCCATCCATCTGGTGGAGACGATTAATAAGCAACCAGGATGGTAAAAGCCCGCAAAACTTTAATAAAAAACACTTTTGATCCTCTAAGGTGTTTGGCCCACTGAGGGCCTCTTGCCAGGCGAGTGAGGTAGGCACAGCCCGCTCACCATGTTACCAAACAAGATATATTTTCTCACATGATCATTTTGCCTTTCAACCACTGCACTGTTCCCAGACACACCAGATGGGAATAATGCTGGAGAACACTCAAAAGAAGCCGTGCATTGAATAAAATGGGGAAATGCTTCCACGGGCGTGCTCTAGACAGCCCTATGTGAATGTCGTGCAGCTGTGAAAGTTGCTGGCAGATTAAGATACCGGGTGTTGAAACTCATGGAAAAAAATAAAATTCTCAGACTGAGGCGCAGCACACTGTATTTGGCAAATCTTAAACACTTGTAGTTTAGTCATTCAGTTTCTTTCTCCCACCTCCTCCCTGTGAATATTCATGTGTAGTCTTAGGCTTGCTTACTGCCTTTTCACGTTCTTTGTGGTGGGTGCTGTGACTCACGTTGCCTGCCTCAGACTCCTTTCTCCTCGTTCCCCCACAGCTCCTCACATAACCTCCCACGCGCCAAAGACACCTCCCTCCATTCATTTCCTCTACAGTTCTGTGAGGAGTTGCTAGGCTTTTTCTTCCGCAGAAGATGCAACACCACACAGAACCATCAAAACTTGCTGTCCTCATTCCCTCCTGAGCCATCTGCAATGGGGAGCTTGTCCCCTACTCATCTTAGTCATCCTCTGCTACGTCACAGCCATCTCTGACCTCACTTCTTTTTCTGTAACAACACCTACGACACCTACATACAGACGCTGACGCAGCGCTCTGACTCTCCTTCCTGTGACACAATCATCCAGTGCTTCTTCCCTTTTGAGTCAATTTTTGTCATTCAGTGTTGCTGGTAGGGCTTATCTGGAGAAGAATGTCCTCTTTCTCAAGCAGCGATCTTGCTCCTTGTTCAATCTCCATAAATACAGAGGCTTTATTATTGTCTGGGTTTGTGAGTCCTGACCACGAGCTGAATTCAGAAACATTGTTGAAGCACCTGCTACCAAGTCCTTTTCAGACAGTATCAACGTGTGCCAGTACCAGTCTGGTCATTGATTATAAAATGGCCCTAGAGATGTTACTCTGCTGAAGTTTAGTATAGGAGAGCATAGGTTAAAAAACCCCAAATCCTTACGTAAAAAAAAAAAAAAAATAATAAAAAATGTGATTATAGAAACACTAATTCAGTTAGTGCAGTTTTGTGAGTGCTTTCTAAAATATATTAAGAGGTGAGCTTAATAGCTCTGTGGATCAAAACTAACTTGATGAAAAAAACTGAGCTATTCCAGTGTCAGTGAGGTCAGAAATAACCACCTGTTATTGAATTAGAGAGAATAGATGTGGCTGATTCAGTGGATTTAGCACGAACTACAGTGGCTATTACATTTTTGAAAATATTTTTAATATAGGGTGTTTCCTTTTCTTCTATACTGATTTCGTAAACTTCAGATGCTTTTAATTTAGTTAATAGTTTGCGTATGGAACAAGTTCAATAGCTCAGCACTGGAATGGTTGGATGCCTCCTTTACATTTTATTACACTAGGTAAAATCACTCTTTCTTTCAATTTTTTTTTTTTTTAAAACAACAAAAAAAGCTTTTCTTTTTCATAATTTTTAACTGAAAATAGTCATCTTTCTGTGAGATATAGTTTATTACACCAGTGTAAAGGAGATCAGTTAGTAAAATGCTAAACATGCACCCTAGGCTTTTATGTTACACTTTCATGTTCACATAGTGAATTGTATTTATACTATGAATCAATACATGAGCATCTTGGATAGAGTAATGGCACAAATTTATTTTTTATGCATGACTTCTTGAAACAATTTTATTCTGGTTTATTCCAAGCTCTACTGTACAGTTCTTCTTCCTGGCAATGGACTACTAAAAGCATACATATTCCATAACTCCCACACCTTTTGCTATAAAAAGCTACAGAACAGCATCCATGTGACGCCATCCACATGGATACTACAAGAGCTTGTTCAAATTTTATATCTTATTTCTATTTTGAGATCTCCAGTAGGAAAATATTTGTACATTTCATTTTCCACATTTTGGTAGAGTATCAGTTGACCTTACACTAACAAAAAAAGGTACCTCTTGTCCAAGAGAATGAAAAGAGAAAGAGGCAGCTGCAAAATATTTCTTCTGATTAAGTCATTAGACTTTTATAGTATGTCTCATCTGAGACAGGTGCCTCTTCCTGCTGCATGATGAGAGAGCTATCTATGCTCTGAATCAGGGGTTTCTGCTAGGTTCCTACTGTTACCCACAGAGCTTTGGGCATTTCAGAGTAGAAATAATTTTTTTTAAAAAGTGCTTTGAAAGGTAACTGCTTAAAGTGACCACCACACTTCCATCAGCAACTAAAAAGCACGTTAAAGTGAAAAGACATGGAGAATACACAAATCCTTTAGCCATCAGCATCTGTTTACAATCAGATAAAGTAGAATTCTGAAAAATTTATCACATGAATAAGATACAGGTTGTTGAAGCAGTCTAATCATTGGAGAAATGTTTGCAAAACTAATAACTTCTGCAAGAGTTGCAAAAGGAACTATTGCAGTCCTATGAGTTTATTTACAGTCAAGAACAATTACTTAACTACATATTCCCTTAAAAGGTTGGCTACCTTCCATGTTTCAGGTAAATGTGTGCTTTAATATAGCTGTGTGGCAAAGTCTACAAACACCAAATCAGCTTATATGAACGTTCTCAAGTAGCAATATTTTTTTCTCCCAAACCACTTCATTTTAAACGCTGAAATGTTTAAGTATTTTTTATTTCTGTATTTTATTTAAACACAGAAATATTTGTCTGTGAAGAAGAAAAGTTTAAGCAGTGCCTCTCTCATGGACTGTAAATAAATCCAATCAAGTCAAAATGTTCTTATGTGATCACATTATGTGGTTTTCCTTTATAAACTGGCACAGTTAAGGGCGTGTATGATGACTGAGCTGTTCAAGTTCACCCAGTGTTCATCTGTCTAGGAATGGTTGATGCTATTTGCCTGCCAGTAAGCTATTGTATGCATATATCTGAATGCCATTTATGGAAGAGGAACAGCATCAAATATGCATTGTGTTTTTACACAGAAAATACTTAGTTTATTCCTATTCAAATGTAGCCATTCCCCAGAACAATAATCTTCTATCTAGTTCCTGCCACTACCATCTCACAGGCTCAGCTAATGCAATCAGGGCAGTAAAGGAGACCTCCTGTAACAACTAGTTTTTGCTTTAAAAACAAAATGAGTCACTCCCATTTGTCACACATATGGATGCATCATGGGTCCATAAAAATTCTTATAAAGGCAATAGCTTTTCAGGTTAGGAAAAGAATTTCAGGGAAAGGCACAAAAAAGGTTTGATGACCTTTAAGTTTTGGCATAAAAGAAGCATTGTCTAAGCCCTGGAGAATTTCAGGGAGAATTTGTGGAGCTAAAGCAATCTATGGTTAGAAAGCTGTTTGAGCACCTCCCAGTAGGTCAGAAATTAATTTTAAATATTGCCTCTCCAATGTTCTTTACTAGTGTAGAGAGATCAGAGGATCCCTAGAGTTTCTTTCAAAACTCAAGTTTAAGTCTCTCTTCCCTCAGAACACATATGATGAGAGAGCAGTGAAAGGAAAAAGGGATAAATGGATACCTTGGTAAGTGTAGTATCAAGCAGAAAGTGCAAGAGAAAGTAACTTCCAGGGTCGTGTAGGGAGAAGATGGAAGGTGTCCTTGCCCCTGGAGATGCGGTTGGAACTAAAAGATCTTTAAGGTCCCTTCTGACTCAAACTATTCTATGATTCTACGGAACTATGACTCTCTGATTCCATGATTCTGTGAAGGTCTGATGTGCATATGGTTGTAGCAGGTCTGTTCCAAGGCATCTGCTGAGTCTATGGCATCAAGTGAATTTGCATCATTGCAGTGAAAAAAGGATGTTTACACCTATGTGTGTAAGAGACTGTTGAAATAAGACGCCCTTTGCTGTGCGATACATTTGTAATCATAGGAAAGGATGAAATTTTCACAGCTGCTTTTTTGTTTGTTAATTTTCTGAGTGTTTGTTATGTAATCAAAATGTTTCTTTAATTCAGCTTTTGACAGATTAGCAAGTGGTTTGTTGACCTACTGGCACATGCTTAGGTCAGCAGTAGTAAGCAACATTTAAGAATATTGATTAAGCTTTATCTATTCTTTAGATTCCATTTATATTACTTTAGGGCCTTAAAAATAAAGTATTTCTGTGTATATCAATTAAAGGAAAAGCAGAGGCTCTGTGCTTCTCTCTGGACATCACATGGCCAGATGAAAGAAATAACATTCTTCATTGCTAGAGTTAACTAGAAATGGCTCTGAGTCACACATTTGGCACAAGCAAAAATGTTCCCAAATTAGGAAATATTCAAACTCTGAGTTTTTGTTCAGCTTGTTATAAAACTGTGAGCTGGCTGTGAATGTCAGAAATGAATCCAAATTTTACCAAGATCCAGGAATGTTCAACCCCAAGACATAGGGGTCCTATTAAGGTCCACATCTAGATTTATTAAGTATCTGATCTCATTTCCTAAGGACATAGAACTTATCTGATCACACTACCTATTAGTACCTACCTAATAAATTCTGACTGAACTGGCCAATTGCAATCAATCTGGAAAGAGTGGTAGGAATCTCAAAAATATATATATGCCTACTAGTGTTGTGAGTGATGGATGCTTCCTGAAGCATTCCCTACACTCTTTGCATGAAATAGGTAGTCTCCCTTGCTTAAAGTGCCAAGAGACCTAAAAGCCTAGCTACTTACACTAAGCAATTTAGGGCATTCAGGTGCCTAGATAATTTTTCAACCAAAAACCTACATGATTAGAAGTGTGAGCACAGTGAGAATGAGGTAGCAGCATACGAGGAGCTGAAAGTAAGTTTTGAACTGAAGTTGCTCTCGGATGGAAATCTAATGAAATTCAGTGAATATAGTTTAAACTCTTGCAGGTAAGGATTAAAGAAAATGAGACCAACAAATATTCCACTTGCTTATTAAAGAAAACAACTCCTTTCTTACCACTGTTTGGCTTGTGCAAAGTGACATAAGTCAAGAGTAAGTCAAGGGTTGAATAAAACAGAATTCCTTCTTTGGAGAAGTCTTTGAAGAGATACAGGTATGAGTTTATATCATACTGGGTTCCCAGAAAGCTGTGAGGCTGGACAAGAACTCAGAAATTTTATGAGATCATCATTTCTGCCTTGAACAGCCTGTCCTCAGCACAAAAATACTACAACTCATATGTTCCATGTACAAGCAGACTTTCTTCAGTTACACAATTACCATTATAATTATAACACTTAAGAGCACAGTAGCTTGTTTCAGGGTAATAGAACTCAGAAAAATATTACTCTTGGAGAAATATAAGGTAACTAGGAAAGGAGAAAATCTTATCATTGATAATATTTGTAGAAGACACTCCAGGAAGGGAAGAGTTAGCAAGGGATGTTGGACAAAAAAAAAAATCTTCATATCAAAATAACAAATTACCACAATTTGAAACAATGGGTGATACAGGAACGCTTCAGCATACCAGTGAATTTGCCAAAGCTCCACTGTAATTTTGATGGTTTATTGCACATGTGCCTACCCTACTCCTTGCAGACTGGTGCATGCCTGCCCAGAGATAAAATAGGCCTAATGGATAGATTCTAGCTGTTATTTTTCATAGTTTTTTATCCATATTCCTATTTTGTGTCTAGATGCATTCTCAAGAAAGAACAAATTAGTTTTGCACATGACAGTGGTCATCTGTGTTTTAATCTTAGGTAATACAGTCCCAGGAAACACATTTTGGGAGATGTTTTCTACCTGGCAGGAACAAACCCCTTAGATGCTCAAAATCTCCCCATTAGCTCATGATTCCTTGAAGGATTTCTGTTTAATTCTGCCCCAGCAGCAATATTAGGTTTCTAGAACTGAGTCCCCTGAACCTTTCAGTAACTGGGGAATTAAACAGCTGAATAATTGTCTCTAAGGAGCCTCCACTACAGGAAATGAGCAACAGCACAAGGGTTTTCCAAAACATATCATAACCATTCCCATCTTTGGTTCAAACTTTCCAAAGCCTAGAAAACATCAACATTGGGGCTTTTTTTCCACTTTCTAAGGAGGCAGAGGAGTGGCACTAAAAGCTGTTACATCACATAGATGTGTTTCTCATAGACTATACTTGCTGACTGACAGAAAAGCCTCCTGGCAGGCAAACGTTATGGGCGAACTAAAACGCCTGAGATACAGCAGTTAGGATTCATTTGCCAAAACACAGATACGTAGTGCCATTTTTTAAATCTGAGGGTATTCAAGACAGTTGCACAGAATTAGATGATACAGAGTATGAGGAAGATTCACATCTTTCAACAGTGGCACCTACCTTTGGGCAATTAAGCCTCACTCTAGATATTCCTTTAGTACTATAGGAAAGTTCTGGATTGCATATAGGTAACCATGTACAGATAAAGGTTTTTAGACAAACTTAAAAGTCTTAATTAAAGATCTTAATCTGAATCACAGTTGTGTGGGTCTGTTGTAGATATCCTCACTGTAGCTGTCTAGGGATCCTGTACTTTAGCCTAAATGTCTCCTGTCTGGAATACTGTGTGGGCTCCAGCAGCCTCTTCAGAAAGGCACAAAAATTCATATAGGTGTTTTGTCGTATTTGCAGCCCCATATAGTTGTTTTTCATACTGTAGTGCATTTCAGATGACACAGCCCCAATGTTTAGTTGATTGATTTGACAGATGACACCTAAATATGAGTAGGCTACTAATTATCTTTGTACTGAATGCCCTTCTTCTTTTGTGGCAGCTACATTATTAATGTTTCCTTTTTTTGTGTATGTACCTGAGACAGCAATGAAACTTGTCTTACATACATCTGTATATTTCCATTTTTACTTCTAAAAAAACAATTTGAGAGGCACTCTTTATCAGATCAATTGAAAAAACTAAGTGGTGTAAAAATGGAAATATATAAATGTTAATTCAATGTATCTGATAAAACCTTTCGCATTCAAATATTCTGATCTCCAGCTAACGAAATTTGGCTATGAATAAGTTGAGCCAGGTCAATTTATCAGCAGAGGATCCAACCATATGATTTTAAAGCCATAGCAACTTTGGTTTCTCAAATGTGTTCAACTTGAAAGGTAGTGAGCTAAATCTGCAGCTGTTCAACCAGACCAAAGCAGTGAGCAATGAACCCAATTTTACAAAATCTGACATCCTAACCACCAGGATATCTTTGGCTCCATCCAATTTTACAGTTATCTGAGCATTGCCAAGAGAAGTCTTTTGCTCGTGGTGGCATGGGAACACGTCATCAGATTCTCCAGAGTAATTCATTTGAACCCCCTGTAGCTTATTTAATGGACAATATTGTCAGTGATTAGGTGATTTTGCAAATGCAAACCTGCAGAATTTTCAACACTTTAACTAAGTGATAAATGACTGGTGATATTTAGTACAACAGTAGTTCTTGACTAGTAAATGTTGTAGAGGGCTGAGCCATAGAGTCTTATTGAATGTACTTTCAAAACTGAAAGTGTCTAATTATACTTTCCAATTGGTTAGTGTTTTATGATGATTTATCAAGATTAATTATCATGATATTAAACAATTTGTCCTTGAATAATTTGAATGTAAAGTGACTTCTTGAAATTCACACACTCTAATAAATAGAGGGGGTCAGTGCCAGTTTTTGTTTGTATATTTGGAGCATTCATCAGTCACGTTACTGACATGTAGTCAGTCCTCTGAAACACAACACAGCAAGTTCAGTTAAATTCAGACTGACAGCGTGAAAAGAAAGTTGGCAGAACACAGGGTCCCGTTGCTAAGCAATGCTTGGCAATACAACACACGCACATTATGGTGCTTGTGATGACACTGTGAGGAGAGATGTTTTCAATTTAATGAAAATCCATCATTTTGGAGGAGATGGGGCGGAGAAGTTGCAAACAGGATGAATGGATGGAAGACATATCCACAGGGAAACAAATTTTGCTATTAGTTACATCAGCATGAATACATTAATTTCATCAGTGATGCTCTGGATTAATTATGGAGGGACTGTAAAAATATTCTATGCATTATGCTGAAATTGTTTGTAAGTTAGGGTTAAAAACCAGTCCACATCTTTCACAGTGCTTCCATCATACTTCTTTGTCACTTCAAGTCAGTGTGAAAATTACAGATAGTTCCACCTGGCTGTGTACTTCACAGTCAGAGTCATGTTCCTTGAGGTTACTGCATTCCTCAGCATGCCCAGTCATGACTCTGTGCTTGGGCCTGAGGAGGAACTGCCCACAGAGCTGAACAAATCCTGGGGCTGGTTTTTCACCCACCAAGGAGTCCCCACCACAGCTTGAGTCCGATGGATGTATTCTGCCTGTCTTGTCCTCCACCTTCCTTCTATGCTCCATCCTTGACTAGACACCCTCCCTGTGCTTCCAGATCCAGCCCCACTACTGTACTTCCTGCTATAGCTCTAAATATCTTTTTAGTGTTTTGAGACTTTGCCTGCTTCCTGCCTCTTATCTATCCTACTAGTCTAGTTGGATGTTTTCACTCAGGTTTTTTGTAAAGTGTCATTCCCACTCTTAGCTTACTAATTATTTCATATTTCGTAAGAGGACAACCCAAATTGACTTCAGCTCTGAAATTTTTAAAGTTACCTAAGTTTAAAGTAACATTTCTTGTTTAATCACTTACAAATGAAACAGAGTGAATTCTTAACTGTTCTTAACAGCTGTAGGAGGAGCTGTTTAAGTTCACTCAAGGTTTGCTCTCCTGGGTGCTCAAGGCTCTGGGACGAGTCAAATGACTGTTGAAGAGTGTAACTTAAGCACAAAAGAAAACTCAGTGAAACCTAGGAATGCATGGGAGTGCTTTGGTAAATCAGACCAGCATGGCTAGTGTGTCACAAGACAAGGTTAGATGTCTATACTTAAACATACTCCAAAATCTATGTTTCCGTAAAAGATGCATCACTAACTGCAGGAGAAGTTAAATGGTATTAGAGATAGGATTTTAGTCAGTATTATCTGTTGTCTTGACTTCATACTATTTTGTTTTAAAGATATTTTCCAAGCAATCTATTACCCCTCTCTCTCTATTACAACAGCTCTATTGGGATAGAATGTCCTTTCGGATACAGTATTTAAATATGTTTTTAATATGCACTTATTTGAATGAGAAAGCAGAGAGTATCAGGCTGTTAAATTTCTTTGGACTGAGTGTGTTCCCACAGGATTGAGGACACCTGTGCAAAGATGCACCATCATCACTGTGCTGCTCCCCACTCCCCACTCTGAAATTCACTCCCTTTCAATTCATGTCTATTTCTTACCTGCAACAGATTAATCAAGTGAGTTTGGGAGCTTATAAACATTTCTGCTATATTTTTAGAAAGATAATAAAAGTCAGGGAGAATCAAGAAGGAAGAATTCCTAGTAGAAAACAAACATTTTTAAAACATGGGTATTCTCCTTAGCCCTCCTTTTGTTGCTTTTGTTGAAGGTACTTCCATTTAAATAAACTGACAATATTTCCATTGAAATAAACCTCCTTGTAGAGGTATGTATCATGAGGCACTTAAAAGGGAGGTCAGAGTGAGGCATCTCACTCAGGGGAGCTAGATGTTCTTCTCTTTGCAGGACAGTTATGCACCATTTCATGAAGAAGTGATCATAGAATCATAGAATCATAGAATCAGACAGGTTGGAAAGGACCTTTGAGATCACCAAGTCCAACCCTTGATCCAACACCACCGCTGTTACTAGACTATGGAACTAAGTGCCACATCCAGCTTCATCTTAAAAACCTCCAGGGACAGAGAATCCACCACTTCCCTAGGCAGCCCATTCCAATGCCTGATTACCCTCTCTATAAAGAATTTCTTTCTAATATCCAACCTAAACCTCCCCTGGCAGCACTCAAGACCATGCCCTCTTGTCCTACTGCTGGTTGCCTGAGAGAAGAGGCCAACCCCCACCTGGCTACAACCTCCTTTCAGATAGTTGTAGAGAGCGATGAGGTCTCCCCTGAGCCTCCTCCAGGCTAAACAACCCCAGCTCCTTCAGCCTCTCCTCATAGGACTTGTGCTCCAGACCCTTCACCAGCCTGGTAGCTCTTCTCTGGACCTGCTCCAGCACCTCAATGTCCTTCCTGAACTGAGGGGCCCAGAACTGGACACAGCACTCCAGGTGTGGCCTCACCAGCACCGAGTACAGGGGCAGAATCCCTTCCCTGGTCCTGCTGGCCACACTGTTCCTGATCCAGGCCAGGATGCCATTGGCCTTCTGGGCCACCTGGGCACACTGCTGGCTCATGTTCAGCTTCCTGTCAATCCAAACTCCCAGGTCCCTTTCTGCCTGGCTGCTCTCCAGCCCCTCTGTGCCCAGCCTGTAGCGCTACAGGGGGTTGTTGTGGCCAAAGTGCAGGACCCGGCACTTGGCCTTGTTGAACCTCATCCCGTTGGAATCAGCCCAACTCTCCAGTCTGTCCAGGTCCCTCTGCAGAGCGCTCCTGCCTTCCAGCTGATTGACATTCTCCCCCAGCTTGGTGTTACTAATGGTGGACTCAATCCCCTCATCTAAATCATCGATAAAGATATTAAACAGAACTTGGCCCAACACTGATCCCCACCAGGGATAATTATGATACTTTTTCATCTACATGTCCTTTTCTCCATGCTTACAGGCGATAGTCAGAAAGGGTAGAAAAAGAAAGAAAGCAATGATCTCCGCTGCTGCTCACAGTCTGACTTATCCCTAGAAAAATCCTATTTTCACTACAGACATCTTGTATCCTTCTCTACAGCTGGATAATGCATCTGCATTGTAAGTCAAGTACAAAAGCCAGCAAAACCAGAACAATAGTTAGATATTGAGTGAGTTGCAGGATTGCCTGAAAAAAACAAAGATACTCTATAGTAATATTTTATGAAATTATTTCTCAAAAAAAGGACATCAATATTTGACAACAGAGAAAGCAGACTTACAGACTCAACAAATTCATGGCTAGTTCATTTTAAAAAAAAGAAAAAAAACCAAAACACATCTCTTAAGCAACAAGCTAATGAGAAAAAAGTCACAAATAAGAAGTGAAACAGTTTAGGATCAAGGTTACCCAGTCCACAACTCTAAACCAAATAATTATTTTGAGCCAAAAATGAGCCAGGAGGAACAAAAGTAAATATACTCTGAATGTCAAAGAACTGTCATTCTCAGAAACTAATTGCACTTTTTCACATTTATATATATATTTTTGAAATTCCACCTCAGTTTTAGGTAGCATCTAATTTCTAGGACAACATACAAAATAAGGCTTCATGCTTCTCCAAGACTGCCAGTGCAAGGAGTCCTGGTTATTATCTACTGAGTAATAAAGATACAGGTTCTTCTGACAGCTGATTTTGGTAGGTAATGAGTTTGACCTGAGGCATATAGATGGTGAACCATGACAATGTCTAAAAGAAACTAACCTTCCCACCTATTCTGAATTATTAGGCAGGATCACTAGGAGGTTATGTAACTGTCATAGCTTTTGTAAAGTTCTTCAAGACAAATTACAGTCTTTCAACACTAACGTAAAAGAGAAAAGAGACAGAAAGTGATCTGATAAACAGTTACAGTAAGGACAAGCACTATTTGTCCTTTGTCATGTTGTATAGCAAATCAAGGCACAGGTAAACTCAGTTTCTGTATTTTGTTCCACTTAGTGGATGAAAATGTTAATAATGTTATCTAGGCCCATTCTCTAGCAGACTAAGGATGTTATGCATGACCCAGATCCTTAAAATGAGTGTGTTTCCTTAATACGTTGAAATTTCCAGGAGAACAAGGTGTTCTTGCTGACAGGAAAATTAAATCCCTTGTTGTAAAAAGACAAACATTTCTACCTAATGCTTCCTCTCTGAGTGAAGGTTGCAGGAATCATATTCATTGAACATTTCTGATGGTGAGGAATGCATGCTTTCTGGAACACATTAGGAGGAGGGCCAGAATTCAATATCACTGGTGAGAAAGGTCAATAAAACACAAAGAAGTAGGTGTAAGTCTTTGTTTGAGACACAAGATAAGACTGATAAAAATAAAGAGAAAGACATCTGATGAATTTCTGTAAATAGAAAGATCGTAACCAAGTATCAACATCACTTTAATTAAATTAGTAAATCAAAAATCTGCATGGGGTAAACTCTAACACCTAACCCCCTTCTGCACCTCTCTGGATATTGATAGGGTCTCTCCTTGCTACAGAAGACTAGCAGGTGGGCAACCCTACCAAAGAACTTTATGGAAGACTAATGCATTTATTTGTGTAAGAACCAGATTTTTCATCTGATGAACTTATTGTCTTGTACTTTAACCATTTTTTGGGATGGTGGACGGGGATACGTCTACCTAGTGTAGTAATAACAAAAATTCAGTGAAACATCTGAGTAACAGATGTCTCATCATCAAAAAGGGTAGATGCAAGAGAGGTGTCAGGTAAGGTCACGTGAAGAATCAAACCCCAATATAATTGGGTTTTATAGTAGATGAAGTGGAAAGCCACATAAAAGCAGTAACTAGTTCAGCCTGCAGCAACTTGCCTCCTAAAAGGATTAGATGGTAGACAGAACATCACACTGGTGCTCTGCTCCTTTCCCTGGCTCCTGCTGGTAGTTCAAAATTGCTTCAAGATGTTGGTTCTAAAACTTTAATGAATCCTTTCCTGTGCCCCTCAAGGCAGCTGGGATTAATGGAGGTGCTGCAACTGACGGAGCCCCCGGGGAAAGCTCTCTGTCACATATGGCTGAGCACCCTCAGCTGGGGCGCTGCTGAATCCCAGAGCTGAAGGCACATTTGGAGTCTGCCACCATTCAAAGAAAACGTTGGGCTCATTTCTTTTTGCAAGGTCCTTGTAATGGTTGTATTTGTTTACAGAATGGCTTGGTACTATTCCACCCAGAGGTAATTCAAGATATCAACTGGCATAAACAAGTGAGGGAGTGGAAGGCACTGAATTTGTATGTGTGGTGCTGAGAAACCATCTTGAAAAAACCTTTATGAATGCCAAGATTAGCTAAACCTTCAACCTTTCATTGCAAAGAGTTAGAAACATCTCAGCCATCTATGCATCTTGACAAAAAAGCAGGCACTGCACAGCTTGAGTTCTCCTTGTGCTTTGAAGCTTGTCTTTAACAAGGGAGAGGAGATGCTTACACTCTTCCAGTCTCTCTGGACTTGATCTTCAAGGCAGGCAGAATGTTGTCTGTCTTGGTCAGCTTGGAATGAGTCCCGAAGACAGTATCCCTTCAAACTACTGGCAAAGACCAAGAATTTGGAGAGTGGGGTCAAAAAAAAGTTTTCTTTAACGTATTTCTCCAGGATTATATAATAAACCCCCACCACCGCCAGCAGGCAAGGATTAAAATTCTGTGTGAGTATGAGTGGAATGGAATTTGGCATGAATAAACAAAAATAATCCCGGGCACATTTCCAAGAGAGTTCATAAGAAGAATGCCACAGGAATAAGTGTCTTTCAAAAGACAAGGGTCTAAAAATGAATTGATTCAGCTTCTGGTGGTAAGAAGATTTGACTGTGGAGAAGAGAATTCATCTTCTTGAGTGAAGTTATGAACATAGATTGTAAATAGTGAACAAGAGTTTTTAAAAGCCTCTCTTTGGTAGTGACAGAACTGAGAATACCTCTGCATCTAAGAGAACATTATCTGTTCTAGCCTAGTTAAAAAGAAAAAAGAAATTTTAAAGAGCCCAAAAGCAAAGCCCTGAGGCTAATCCCACTGGGTAAATGTAATAATATAAAAATTATAGTTAAAAAAAAGGGAAGCAGTCTAATACTGAGCCAAGGGGAGCAGACACTGGCAAGCTGGCCAAAAGCTGAAGGAGGTCATTATGGATTGAGATTTTAATATTCAAGATGCATAAGTAGGTATAAAACTCAAAGCTGGGATGATTTTTCATGTGCCTTTCCAGAAAGATGAGTTTCCTGTAGAAATAAAAAACCCACCACAAACCAACAAAATTCCCCAAAGAAAAACAATATTGTCAATATGTAAGTCATTAGAGGTGATAAAAAAAGAAACAATGTGTGCTATATTTTATTAGGGACTCAACAACTATTACAATAAATTTTAAAGAGAGACAGATGTGGCGGCAATTAACAGATAAAAGCTTTCTAAGAGAATACACAAAAGTGTGGATTGGGGTGTGATCCAACAGATTTGGATGAGGCCCCAAATATCTGCTGGAAAAAACAGGAGAAATTTCCTCCAGCCCTCAAGGGCATTGAATACTTAGAACAACCTTCAGCAAAATGGGGGATACTAATACCATTAGTGAAATAACATTGAATAAAAGGAGGATCAGCTTTCCAGAAAGTCTGTTGCTTAGTGGATGCAAGATACCAAGAACATCTGATGTGTCCTACAGCCCTAGTTGTCACAATTGGAAGAAATCATAATCAAGATAAACAGCTCAGGTGACAGCCTATGACAGGCTTTTTGCACATGACAGGCTTTTTGCACAAAGCCTGTAAAACAGTTGTATCCCTCAAAGTTATAGCAAGATAAAAATAATTGCTTTTTTCAGTATATGCATGCCTTCAGAAGGAAAATTCTATAGAATTGCATAATTGCAGGGGTGTCCCAGTGTGTTAACCAAAAAGCTGGATTTGTCATCTTCCCATATGATACTATGTTACACTTAATTTTTTTGTATATTCATTTCCTATGTATAAATCAGAGGGGTTTTTATATTACTATGATAGAGATTTTTTTAGGATTAAAATTAGGAGTGATTTTGAAGTAATTCAATATTGGGGCAGTGGAGAATACACAAGGTTCAAAAGACCTTGTAAAAAATAGGTCAGACTGTTTGTTGATACCTAGAATTCTGAAGACAAAATTAATAAAGACTTTAGATACATCAGTGTGCCAGTGGTAATCAACAGAAGCGATTACAGTGGTGGATGAAAGAGTTGTCCTTCTGTCACCTCAAAAATAATGCTGCAAGATAAAAAAATATACTCCTTTACAATGCTGATTCTTAGAAGACAGCAAATTGATAAGAAACAGAATGAAAGTATTTGTACAACCTTAGAGAAATAGAATGTGCAGATGATACTTTAAATGAAACCTTGAGACATACCAGGATCTTGGCCACACTCCAAAATACAAGGGTTCAAGGGCCACTTATTACAGTATTGTTTCCTTCAACTTGTTCTTTTATGCCACTCTTATGCCACTCAAAAATAAACATTCGTAGATTCAAATCCAGGGATCCTATTAGGGTTCCTCAGTTCCTGTACCTCGTGCTGAGATGTTGATATTTTTTAAGTGCAACTTTCATGGCAAAGGACTGTAGAAATACAGAGTACTTCTGCATCATCCACAGTATATAAAGTGAAGCTGAAGAATATCTTGTTGTTAGGCATCCAGTTTGCTACTCCTCCCCATGTATTGTTTGGTTAAATCCATAGAAATCCTTTTCTAGCACTGGTGTATTACGCCACAGAACCTCATTTCATGGAATGCCTTCAGGATTAAAGAATATGTTAAGTGCAGTCTGTTCTTTTCACCTGTCCTCAAAACCATCTCAATTTCAAGCACTTCTTGCCAGTGTGCAGAGCCTGGGCAAGATCTCTCATCCTTTAGTATTTGCAGGCACCCCCACTTGCAGCACCCATGTTTGTGCTTTGCCACCAGTGCTGCGTGGGCAGGCAATTAGTATGTGGCTTGCCATCTCCATCTATGGAGTGGGTTTCTAAAGCCTCATGTGTCTCATCTACTTCATTCTGCAATCCACCTCAAACCTCCCACCATCCAAAAATCAAACCACTTTACTTAATTCTTTCCACACAACTCCTTCAGGGAGACTAATGATCTGGTGCTGCTTGTTGCTTGGTAGGAGGATGCAGTTCCTCCAACGCAGTAACCATTTCATTATATTGAGTAGCATCTTTCAGATCCCAAACCTTTCACTGCCTTTTTTGCAACTGCTTATGAACTGCTTTTCATCACTGGTAAACAAACCTATCAATGTAAAAGCTAAAAAAACCCATCCTAAATCCTTCATTTTCTCTGTGCCTATTTATGTCAGGTCCCTCTTCAGTGAGAAAAGTATTTTGATTTACAAAGAGTCTTGCGATCAAGAAACTCTTGTGTGTAAGCAGATAAGACAAATTAAGAGTGCCTTGCTGAGATTATAGGTGCCTTGTATACCAAGTCTGACCAAATTATGTTTTTAAATGTCCAGAACATTGCATTCTGTAAAAAGTGATTGTGAATGGAAACTTTGAGCAACGTGTAATAATAATAGTACTACTGAGTACCATTATGTACCAGTACAATCCTTTATGTGCCTATTATTTTTATCACAGTTTCTTTGTTTTCTGTTTCAAGAACTTACAAATTCTTAAATGATAGTATGAAACTAAATGCAAACATTATTTTAAGTGGAATTGTTTCCAAGGACAACCACAAACACTTTTATCCATTCTAGGATTACTCCCTGGGTCAAATGGGAGTGTTACCAAACCCAGTACCTCTGTATGGAAAAAGGCCACTCCTTTGCAGAAGCCTAGCACAGATCCTGACTGCCAGCTAAGTTACCCTCTTACTGTCAGTAAATGCAGCTCCAAGTCTCTGTTTCATACACATACTCACACACACATGGTCATGACAATGCTCAGCTGGGATCATGCAAGCCTGTGAGAAGGGAAACAATAAAGGAGTGTCTGAAAATGAGCCCAGCGGAGAGGACACCCACACTGAGAGTGAAGGAGGAAATCATTTCAGCTGGCCATATCACAAACACTGCAGTGGGCACAGACACGGCACAAAAACATCTCCGCTCAGTCCTGCATGTAAACACACACATACACATGTGTAAAACAGAACTGTGTAGGCAAGTTTCATAAATAAATGAATAGTTGTAATATTTACAGATGGGAAATATTTTCAGGTGCAGATGATCCACATAAAGGTATATCAGGCTCACCCTGCACTCCATCCTTGGTCACTACTCTATGTGTCTTTCCAGCACGTATTAGCAATATGTGGGTCTAAATAAGATCAGTCAGTTCTGTTACTAGCTATTAAAATGTGTATATATATATATATATATTTGTTTAAATGTATTTACATATATACTCAGTGATATATTTTGCCCATAAGATTTGTGACAATCATCCAGAAATGTAAAAATGTATGTGGTAGGAAATATTGAGGGTTTCTACTGTACTTTAGCATTTGAAGAAAATTATTCGGTGTCTTACGATTCATGAGGAAGACAATTCCATAAAATAGATGATAACTATATTTTAATGGCAGTTGTGATTGACCCATCCATGGGTTTTGCATACGTGGACACCAATATGTGTGTAGGCTGCTTTACAGGATGGGTTCCTTCCCCATACATGAAATACAGATGTCAAAGGACCAGAGCGTGAAAATCCTGCTCACACCCATGAACAACTTTTCACTGAAGAAGACCATTGCTGTGGTCCAAATGTGGGTGAACTAAATGATTATACAGTAATAGGATTACTAAGGTGAACAATTGCTCAATGTTTACAGTAAAGAGCCCACTACTGGCCTGGAGGGACTGATTGGCACACTCCTCTTCTGGCTAAACAAAAGCTGGCATCTTCTTCTTTGGAAAAATTCTAATACAGTCATTTACTTAATTTGTTCCATGACACAGTCATGTCATTGAAGATTAACATGTCTGTCTTCATTAAAAATGGTATTTGCGTATATTAACAAGCTTTTCACTGCTAAAGAAATCTACTCTGCTGAGTACCTTACTAAAGATTCAGAATAGAGTAGTGGTGGGTTTGTATGAACAGAATCCAAATGTGATAAAAAGTGCTGTTAACAAGATTTGATAGTTGTTGTAAAGCTGAAGGCTTGGCTACGTGGTCCACTCATACTTTTGCAGAAGTAGCTTCTGTTAATCATGGCAAAATCTTAGTTTGGAGTTGTATAAATATACAATATATATTAAATATATGGCTACTTCAAATGTCCTCTGCAGTTACAACTTGATATAATTTTCTACACTTCCTGGAATGAACTCTTGGAGTGAGTTCATGCATACTGCTCTGCAGCTACTGGTTTTCATCTCTGCAAGAGATGAATTTGAATCTAAAACAAAAATTATATGGATGAACATATGGCCAAATTCCAAGTCTGTTTTGCAGCCTTCTATAGTATTTTCTTCTCAGACATGAATATAGATAAGTTCATGTGCCATCTTGTTCTGTAAATTAAAATGCCCTTCTTTTCCCAATAGTCCACATAAAGCTCTAGCTGATGGAATGAGTCACCACAACTTGAAGTCCAGGCCCGAGGGCGGAGAGAATGAATTGGTTCTTGAAGGCTCTGGTAGAATCAGAACAAGGAAGAAACAACATGCACAACCCCAGACAGCATCACGTCCTACTGAAAAGTGGCACCTACTTGAACACAGCCCAGAGGAAGGAGTATCTGTGAAGCTGTTAGTGCCTCATTGGAGAGTGGGCCCTGGGATGGTGGAGGTCACATCTTGCTGGATATGTCCTCACCCACTCTGTGGTCTTTTGCCAGGGGCTCGTGCTGTCTGCCTAAGCATATGAATTAACCTACAGGAAGAATGAGGTGTAAGAGTTAGAGGGACTGTGAGTGATCAGTCTGAGAGAAACCTATGTCCCAGTTTTGATTCACATACTGAATACATGATGAAAATTGAAATAAAAAGTGTCCTGGAAGTGGAGGGAATTTTGTGTATGGATGGGATTGAAACCAACGATAATGCAAATTCTGAATTAGTTCTGAGTGGATGTCTACATGCAGAATTGGATCAAGTAATGGAGATTAAGGAATCTGTACCTTGATTCAGAGCAGCATTCTAATCAGGTTCTGAGGCCCACAGTTGATATTCTTCTTCTGCTTTAAAAAGATATTTCCTACTAGTCGGAGTTCAGGATCAGAAACCAAGAATGCTCATATTCTAGTGTTATTTTTGCCACAAGACAATGAGTGTGAGAAAGGATAATCAAAGTTATTGATTAGTAAAAATATGAAGGTGCTTTCCAACTCAGTAGTGTCTTGTAGTTAGTTGCTAGGCATAGTCTTCCCATTTTTGAAAGCAGGCAGTTAAATTCATGCATCTTGATACTCTCAAGCAAAAATAGCTTGATATTTGTAGAGATTCAGAGAACTCTTAGCTTCTGTTATTTCCAGCAGGAGATTGAGGTGTTCAACAAAACTGAAAATCAGTCTAGACATGGCTTCTTAATATTAATCATGGAAATATTGATACCTATTTGTAATCTGTGTGAATAATAAATATGATCTTTTAATTTATACTGGATTAAGATGCCCTGCACTTTTTTTGCTCTTTTTTGTATATGAAAACAAACCAATAGCAATACCAGTGGATAACGTGCATGATGAATTAAAGGGAAAGATGATTCTTCACTAATCATCTGAAGTCAAGTCTAAGAATTGTTACATCTTCACTCCTTCTGGCATAAGAACAGAGACCTTAGGTTGATTACACAGATCACTGTCATGTCCCTATTGTATATTTTACCCTAGGCACAAACTAAATTAATATTTTATTAGGCACTCATCAGATTGAAGAATAGTTATGGTGGAGGAAAAGTGATGGAACAGTCATTTACATTCCTGTGTGATTCTTCAAGTAAATAAAGTTGCTTCAAAAAAAGAAGAAAAAAAGGTGAGATTTTAGATCTGCATTCCTGGAGTTATTCCCAGGATACTCCATCTACCAAAGCACATATTATTATTGAATTTAATAGATATATAGATTTTAGCCAGCAACTAGGTGTTCTTTCACGGAACAGAAAAACATACCTTTCATCTGGTCATAAGAAGGTCGATTAGTGGAAAACTGTTAAAATCATAACCTGCAAATGCGGACCAAAAAAAAATACTATCAGAAAACTCAAGGGCATGTTTTAATTAAAAAAAAAAAAATTGTGAAAAAATCTTTAAACAGCTATTTTGTTTTTTTTTTTGGTTTAGATGTTGTATCAAGTCCTTTGTAGCAGACTTCCACCCAGTTGTAGTTTTAGATTAATTTCCTTGGCAAATATAACTGGATGGCCAGTGATCTGGCTATAGACTTTTAGAGTTGGAAATCAACTTTTTATTATTATTATTCTAAGAGTTAGATCTATCCCGATCCAATTTTGCATAGTATTTTCTTGCGCTGAAATGGACAGGCTTTGAACAACTTAATTTGGTGAAAGCTATCCCTGCCCATGGAAGGGTGACGAAAAATGATGATTTTTGAAGGCCCCTTTCAATTCAAACCATTCTGTGGCTCCACGAAGTCAAGTATGAAATACTTACTTGGCTTTCATTATACCTATAATAACTTGTCACCCATCCCATGCATCCACTACCTTCCATTTGCAGAAATTCATCTGCAAACGGTGTGAATTTGATGGGAGACCTGTTTGTCAGAAATTAATCCATGCTGTTACAGTCATTGTATGACCTTTTAAATGGCTGTAGTTTTATGATACAATTTTTTTCCCAGGTGTTTTTTTAAACATGAAGTTTGAACAACCATAATTATTTTAAAATCAAATGCAGCAACAGAATGTCAGAGTGCTCTGACAAAAGTATGGGTGAATAATAGCAAGGAAATTTGTATTTGATGACACTGATAGAGTATGATATTAAATCTAATTGTAAGAGCCTAACTACAAAAGCTAAAAAACATTCCATTGTAGCATTTGGTGTGAAGGTTATATAGAATCTATAGGCTTTTAAAAGTGCTTTGAAGTTCCTGGTCAACTTAACAAAGAAGTGATACTTTTACCCTGGGCCATCAATTATATACTGTGCTTGTCTAGCTTGGGATTTAAACATTAGAAAAAGGAGGAAATAATTTACTCTGTGATTTTTACCAATCAACACAGTTTCGATGCTTCAGTGACAGGTAAACTTAGCTTCACATATTTCCAACGGAAATTTGGCTGCATGGAAGTTAACTGGTCAACCTACTTGTACCTCTTGGCCTCTACATTATTTCTGTGATAACAGGTCTTCTTCTCATCAAGCAGCTGGGTTTTAATATCTAACATGACAAGAATCTAACATGACATATGAAGTTTGATTCTTGATGACTCAGTTTCTACTTATTTTCCTCTGCATCTTATCATGACGATGGCATCAATTATCTTGACATCCTTCCTGTGGAAATAAGGTCAGGTAATGAGGGAGGAATACAAGGATGCTGCTCACCACTGTAGGCAGAAAATTTGTGGGGCCAGAGGTCAGATGGAGTTGAAGCTGGCCAGAAACTCTGGGGGACAATAAACACAGCTTTTTTAAAAAATACATTCATGGCAAAAGTCAGTGCAGAAATTACAGGGGCCGATTACAGGACGAGGATGGTCGCCCCACAAACAGGGACATAGACAAAGTGAGGATGTTTAATGGTTTTTTTTCCTCTGCCTTCAACACCAATGATTGGCTAAGGTGATTGCTGTGCCCTGATCTGGCTGTGAGAATGATAAACTCCCAGTTTACCCTGAAGTTATGCAGGATCTGCTGTTACAGCTGGATCCTTACAAATCTATGGGCCTTAATGAGATTCATCCAAGAACACTTAAAAAACTGGCAGATGTCCTCATGAGGCCTATCAATGTTTCTTGAATGGTCTCAGGAACCTGGAGAGGTCCCAGTTGACTGGAAACTGGCTAACGCTGTTCAAATTTAAAAAAAAAGGCAAGAAGGAGGACCCTGGAAACTACAGGCCTGTCAGTCTCACTTCAGTGCCTGGTGAAGTTATGCAGAAGATTATTCTGGGCAGTATCGAAAAACCCCCAAAGGACAATACAGTCACTGGTCACAGCCAGCACGGTTTCATGAGAGGAAAGTCCTACTAGTTAAATATGATTTCCTTCTATGACAAGGTAACCTACATTGTTGATCAAGGGAAGCCAGTTGATGTAATCTTTTTGGATTTCAGTAAGGCTTTTGGTACTGTCTCTCACAAGATCCTTCTGGACAAAATGTCCAGCACACAGCTGGATAAACACATCATGTGGTGCGTGAATAATTTGCTCATGGGTTGAGCACAGAGGGTAATAGCAAATGTGGGAACATCAGACCTGTCACTAGTGGAGTTCTGCAGGGCTCCATCTTGGGCCCTGTGCTCTTCAACATCTTCATAAATGACTTGGATGCAGGACTGGAAGGGATACTAAGGAAGTTTGCAGATGATACAAAATTGTGAGGAGCTGTTGACCCTCGAGGTCAGGGAGGCCCTGCAGAGAAACCTTGACAAATCAGAGGACTGGACAATCACCAACCACATGAAGTTCAGCAAGGGGAAGGGCTGGATTCTGCACCTGGGATGGGACAAACCTGGCTGTACATACAGACTGGGGAATGAGATGTTGGAAAACAGTACCACAGAAAGGGACCTGGGGGTCCTGGTCAGTGGCAAGTTGAGTATGCGTCAGCAGTGCCCTGGCTGCCAGGAGGGCCACCTGTGTCCTGGGGGCATCAGGCAAAGCATCAGCAGTCAGTCAAGATTGTCCTGCTCTGCTCTGTACTGGTGTGGCTTCACCTTGAATATTGTGGCAGTTTTGGGCAGCACAATATGAGAAAGACATTAAGCTCTTAGAGTGTCCAAAGGAGGTCAATGAAGGTGATGAGGAGGGGAAGCTGTATGAGGAGCATCTGAGGTCACTTGGTTTGTTCAGCCTGGAGGAGGCTGAGGGAAGACGTCATTGCAGTCCACAACTTCTTCATGAGGGGAAGAGGAGAGGCACTGATCTCTTCTCTGTAGTGATCAGTGACAGAATCCAAGGGAACAGCATGTTTCAGGTGAGGTTTAGGTAAGATATTAGAAAAAGGTTCTTTCCCCATAAGGTTGTCAGGCACTGGAATGGGCTCCCCAGGGAAGTGGTCACAACACCAAGCCTGTCAGAGTTCAAGAAGCATTTAGACAATGCTCTCAGGCACATAGTTGGATTCTTGGGGCTGTCCTATGCAGAGACAGGAGCTGGACTTTGGTAATTCTAGTGAGTCCCTTTCAACTCAGGATCTTCTATGATTCTAAGATTCTGTGGTTCTTGGCCTCAGCGTGGATTTCACAGGAAAGCTGAGCTGCTGAAGTACTGTGTTGATTCATTCAGTTTTACCCTTTCCTCATGGTCCCTGTAGGCTTTAGAGGAAGGCAGGAATCCTTTGTTGCCAGTTTTTGCAATCAAATGGCTTCCCACCTACAAAATCCTGGTAAGCACTTCTGAACAAAGGCAGAGACCAGGCCCTGTGTGCACAAATGCAAGCCTCACACATCAAATTTACATGCTTAGTTTACAGATGACCTGTTGGAGAGTGAGAAGGAGAAAGAATAAGCAAAACATATTCCCATCTGCTTGGATCCTCACTGGTCTCAACTTCGAGTTAACCTCTCCAAGACTTTATCCCATCTCCGTTGTATGTCCAATTTGGCTTTCATTGAAGTCAGTGGAGGGACTCCCATTGAGTTTGATGTAATGTAGATGAAGCTCTTATGCTACCAAAGATCAAAAGTGCAAAGCTGATTTATTGCAGTTGCAAGCATCATAGCAAAAGGCCCACAGCAGACCTTCTAAAACGTAACATATTACACGACTAATAAATTTGCCATAGAGCTTGACTGGATACCAAAGCTTGTCAACAAAACACATGACCTTGGTGAGCAGCTTAGTTTTCTTTGTTTTGTTTTGTTTCGGTTTTTTTTTCAAAATATGAAATAATTAGGTGTGACTATTTATTAAGTTTAAAGCTGCAACAAAATAAACCATTGGTTTTTGTGAGATCTTTATTTTTCCATTTTCTCCTTTGTTTGAATTTGAATGAAGAGGTTTTCTTAGATTTTAACTCTACAGGCCTGTAGCACCATTTTGCCTTCAAATGTCTTAAGAGAATTGAGGTGATTGTTCGCAAGAAAATTTTCCTGCATGAGGAATCTATTTTGGTTCCTCATGAAAGGGTTTGTGAGACTAGTTGACATGAAGTTATAGAAATAATTTTCGTGGATTCTTGACTCTGCTTACATGTTTGTGTACACGAAAATATTTACTGCACTGTCTTACATGTAAGTGACCTTGTTGTCCACAAATATGTGATCATAAGCTACCACACTGTGCCAAAGATGTTTCAGCTGTGGATGGGACTGTATAGTTATGCCCTGATTAGACACTCCAGAACACTAATAGCATTCTGACAGTGTATTGGTTTAATATTCCCATTCATTTTTGAGGAGAATATGCTTCCTTCCTTTGCCTCCTAACAATTGCTTTTATCTCAGTCTTAGAAAACATATGGATAGGGTTTTGTTGGTTTTTTTTTTTTTTTTTTTTGAGGTAATCTGTGGAAGCTATTGTCAATTTTGATCTGTTTCTTGCACAGAGACTTATGTCTCTCAAAGTAATTTACTAGAAAACATGCATAAAGAAAGGCAAATCAAGCCTTTTGCCCAGGCTTATATAAAATTACCTTGGGTTTATGTCTTGATGTATGTACTGTTTTATGTACACAACAAACTGAGATGCCTTTCAGGAACATGCCACCTGGTTAGAATACACAGACTGGACACTGTCCTTCTAAGATGTTGCTCATGAGAGAAGCACAATGCCACTTCAGAGTTCTGCTAAGTGCTCGGTGTTTCTTCCCTAGAGCTTCCTAATGACTGTGGCACACTCTCCCCTCCTCAGCAAACCAGTCGCAGAAGCAAAAGAGCAGAAGCAAAAGAGCAAATGCTTTTTCTGTTGCACTCCTTCCCCACACCATTTTTTTCATGAGGCACTCCACAGGGGAAGCAATCTTTCCTCTCCTGAAGGCAAGTACTGTTCTCAATATCCCCTTTTATGCTGACCATGTAATAGGAGGAAGAAGGGACTATTTAGTCCTTCCTTCCTTGCATGTCCAGGATGCTGGCTCTCAACCTATTTCTGCATAAAGCTATTTTCACTTAAATGGAGTTGATCATCCGTCTAAACACAAGCCAGGGTTGCTGAAGACTGTAAGAGGTCAGTTTTTTCCTGGCAGCTAAAACCAAAACAATAGTAAAAGCACAGCTCTCACTGGAACTCTCTTCTGATCACTATAAATACTATGGGAAAGAACACTAGCCCCAGTGAAAACAAATGTTAAAAACTGCTACATAACAGTTAAGATCTGCTTTCAATTTACAGCATTCAGGCACCTGAACACACAGTGATACCACATGGATGTAATAAGATTTCAGCATTGCCAAACAGGCAGTGTGTTTCAGAGGATGTCAGACTTTTACTCCAAGTGTCACTAAGAACACTTTTCATAGCAATGCATAGCTATTCTCTAACTTGTCTCATTCTGAAGGTCTTTGTCCTCTTCCCTTTTCCCCTGCCCCCGCTCACCTCTCCCCACCACCCAGTTTTCAAAGGCCTCAAATGAAACTCAGTCCATTTCTTTTACATTTTTTCCCCTCTGAAGATGGTTGTGTGAACTTGTTTCATTCTGACATTTAAAATTGCATGATGAACGCTGTCATTATTATTATCAAGAATAACAGGGTAAGGAGTTCTCCACTAGCTATCCAGTCTTTGTGTTTCTGGGCCTCTTTGTGCTATTTGATTAAAATTTATCATTATGAATATGAATGCCATTATTCCTTTCTAAAAAGATTATTGTTGTGTCTATTTTTCATCTGTATTGACATCGTCCTTTCCATGTGACAGGGGCTTCACTCATGTATAATCACACTGAGATATAAAAGTGGCCATGAAATTAGGTCCCGGAAAAAAATAGAAGGAAAAAGGACTGTGACCTAGAGATGTTCAGGAAAAAAAAAAAAAAAAGGCAGCTTAGTTTAAAGGTTTCTTGGCTTTTTGTTTGTTTATTTGGTTTTTTGCTTTAAGTACTGCATCACAATGAACAGGCTGACAAATTTATCACTCCCTCCTGAAAAAAACCAAAACAGCACAACAAAAACCCCTCAAAACCCTGAGAAAAACCCTGAGTGGAAAGTTGTTATTTGTAGCAGTGGTTCTGACTTCCTCACTTTTCCAGTTTGGTTTTGATCTGCAGAAAATAAGGAGCTGTTTGCCACTTATAAGGGTAATTCATGTTTGTGCTAATTCAGTCTTCATCTCAACCAACCTGTAAGAACAGAGATTTTTTTTCTATACATATGTTTTTTTTTTCTAATTTCTCCAGTAAATAGTTTTTCTCTTTTCTCCTGCATCTCTGACCAGTTTCAAACAATGCAAAAACGTAACAGAATAAAAGTGATATAGTAAGGACAGAATCCTACTTGCTAAAACTTTTTAATAGCCTAGTGACCAGAATAACTGAGATACCTACTGCTGGAGCTTTGAATTTCTACTTTCATTCATAGATTCATAGTGAAAGAGTTTCTCAGCTCTTCTCATTAACACTGAAAGTGCATACACATGTCCTCCTACTAATTTGTAACCTATGTTTGCCAGCTAGTTAAAGCATGAACCAAGTTTACTGCAATTTTAGCAAGTCTGAAAATGGGGAAAGATTTTCTCCAAGCTGTTTTATTTTTGGAATAGATTTGCTTAAGTGGATGTAGGATATTTTAAGTAGTAATCCAATATCAACCCATCTTTCAAAACAGAAACAAAAAAAAAGAGCTTTTGTTGGTGGAGATGATAAGTAACATGTAATCCACAAAAAAAATTTCCAAATTTACTTTGTTTCCACAGTCTTACATGGCTAGCTTGGAAGCTCTGTCTGGAAGAAAATCAAATATGGGAGTCTCTACAAGCACTCTGCTATTGATTACAGCAGAAGGGAACCTACAAGAAAGACAGAGAGAGACTATTTACAAGAGCATATAATGATAGGACAAGGGGGAATGTCTTCAAACTGAAAGATAATAGGTTTAGATTAGATATTAGGAAAAATTCTTGATTGTGTGGGTGGTGACTCACTGGAACAGGTTGTCCAGAGAAGTTGTGGATGCTCCATTCCTGGAAGCGTTCAAGGCCAGGTTGGATGGAGATCTGAGTAACCTGGACTAGTGAAAGGTGTCCCTGTCCATGGCAGGGGAATTGGAACTAGATGATCTTTAAGGTCCCTTCCAACTACTGTTCTATGATTTTATGATTTTAAGTGTCACCTTTCCAGATTTCAAGTGAAAACTAGGAGGAAGGGAGGGAGGGAGAGAGGAAGGGAAGGAGGGAAGGAAGGGAGGAAGGGGAGAAGGGAGGAAGGGAGGAAGGAAGGGAGGAAGGAAGCTATAAAACCCTAGAGGAATGTTTGATCTTTTAAGTGTTTTTCACTTCACAAGCCACCCAGCATTATTTTAGACAAAAAACAATACAAATGCCACTGTTCCACTTTAAAACAGATCATGTGTTTTACAATTCCCATTTACTAAATGAGTAGTTGCATACCATGAATATATGTTATATACCAAATATATGTTTGTATTCAGTCCTATTTAATATCTCTTGATGACCTGGATGAGGGGATTGAATGTAACCTCAGTAAGTTTGCAAACCACAGTGAGTTGAGTGGGTGTGTTGATCTTCTAGAGGGCAGGAAGGCTCTGCAGAGGGATCTGGACAAGCTGGATTGATGGGCTGAGGCCAATGGCATGAAGTTCAACAAGGCCATATATCTACTGCTTAGCATATTTAACCAAGGGATATAAATGTTCTCAGTTTCAACCCACAGGCTCTATTATGCAACTGTTTTGGGTATATAGCTTTGTTGTCCTCTTAGCATACCTTCTCTGTTAACTAGAAAGTCGAGAAGGCAGAATAATTCTGGTGTAAGCTGCTTTACATCAGTCATTGATTCACACGAAGAGAGTCGCCAGGTTGTATTGGTAGAGTAAAAAGTTCTGTCTGAGGTGTCAAAACTTTGATCTATAAAGAAATCCAAACTGAATTTGTTACATCAATGCTGGACACTAACAATTGCTTATCTGCAACTTCAAGTGCTGGGTCCTGCACTTCAGTCATGACAATCCCATGCTGTGCTACAGGCTAAGGGAAGAGTGGCTGGAAAATGGCCCAGAAGAAGAGGACCCTGGGGATGCTGTGCCGGTCAATAGCTGGCTGAACACGAGCCAATAGTGTGCCCAGGTGACCAATAAGGCCAGTGGCATCCTGGCTTGTATCAGAAATAGTGTGGCCAGCAGGACGAGGACAGTGATCGTGCCCCTGTACTCAGCACTGGTGAGGCTACATATTAAGTACCATGTCCAGTTCTGGACCATTCACTGCAAGAAAGACATGAAGGTGCTGCAGCATGTTCTGGAGAAGGGCAAAGAAGCTCATGAAGAATCTGGAGCTCAAGTCTTAGGAGGAGCAGCTGAGGGAGCTGGGGTTGTTTAGCCTGGAGAAAAAGACTCAGGGGGGACTTCTTCACTCTCTACAACCACCTGAAAGGAGGTTGTAGCCAGCCTCTTCTCCTGGACAACTAGTGAGAGGACAAGAGGACATAGTCTCAAGCTGCACCAGGGGAGGTTCAGGTTGGACATCAGAAGAAATTACTTCTTGCAAAGGACTANGAAAGACATGAAGGTGCTGCAGCATGTTCTGGAGAAGGGCAAAGAAGCTCATGAAGAATCTGGAGCTCAAGTCTTAGGAGGAGCAGCTGAGGGAGCTGGGGTTGTTTAGCCTGGAGAAAAAGACTCAGGGGGGACTTCTTCACTCTCTACAACCACCTGAAAGGAGGTTGTAGCCAGCCTCTTCTCCTGGACAACTAGTGAGAGGACAAGAGGACATAGTCTCAAGCTGCACCAGGGGAGGTTCAGGTTGGACATCAGAAGAAATTACTTCTTGCAAAGGACTATTAAACATTGGAATGGACTGCTCAGGGAAGTGATGAAGTCACCATCCCAGGAGATATTTAAGAAACTACTGGACATGGACTTAGTGCTATGGTATAGTTGTCAGGGTAGTGATCAATCAAATGTTGGACTCTATGATCTCAGAGACCTTTTCCAACCTAAATAATTCTGTGATTCTGTGATTCATAGCAGAACATTTAATTAACACACTGAAGATACTGATCAGTTATGCAACACATTAGACCTTCCCAGAATCTCAAGAAAGATCTGTTATGTGGATAGGAGGACTAAACTCTTGTGCATTCAAAAGTCAGGAAGTGCCAGAGAAAAGGCTTCTGGTACAACTGTAACTGAGTGGGACAAAACAGAGACCCTACCGTGCATGACAGGCTTGTTATTTTCAGAATCTCTTTAATCAATTTCTTATAACATTCCAAAGACCTACTTACCAAAAGACTTCAGTATGAAAACCTTGAATTTACAATGTTTCACAGCCTTTTATTGTTTAGTTAGAATAGTCTACACTTCTTTATTACCTGCCTTATACACAAATTCTTTTTCTGTCTTAGAAGGTAAACGAAAGTGAAATGATCTTCAAGGAGACAACAGGCCTGGAAGGTACAGCTTCCAAAAGACTACTTTCAGAGCAATATAAATGCTATATAATGTGGGATTAGAATGTAAATAGTTATGAAAACCTAAATACAAACAGCATGGATATTTCTTTTTCATTATGGAAGATAAACTGGTTAGGTTTATTTTTATTAGGAGGCAGCTCCTTTGCATTAATTATTACATGAACTAATGGGAGCCAGGAGATATCCGGCACAATCTGGTATTCAGAGTTCACAGATAGTATTGTTCATTCATTATGTGTATAATACAAAAGCTTTATGGATTGTAAGAGTCTTTTTTACACTTGTAATTCTAATTTTTTTTTTTAATGTGTAAATATAATGCAACTGCATCTCACCCAGTTTCACCATGACTATATGCAAAAATCAGACAGTATCAGCAAATTTTAACAGGCATTAAAATGCAATTTTCTATACTGTTAAGTTGCTTGAACAGTCCTTGGAACTGTTTTCTGTAAGCAAACTAATATTATTCCGAAACATTTCTGGTAACAACTGAATGTTAATAGGGACCCAAGGTAATTACCAGGAGGCAGCTTGGTCATCTTTAGGTGTGATGAATGTACTAGTGGAGATATAAGCCATGGGAATGCTCTGCTGTATAGTATTAAAAACTCAGAGGTGAGATTTCAGAAAGAATTTCTTAAAGGAAAAAAGAAGTAGTCACTGCTACTGACAGAAGTGAAATTCAGATTTTGGTTACACTTGAACATCCAAAACTTCGTTAAGATTGATTGGCTCTTCTGTCTAATGCAGAATGTACAAGGGTGGTGGTGGTTTGTTGTTTTTTATTGGTTTGTTTTGTTTTGTTTTGTTTTAATTCTGGCTACAGGGTGAATGATCATTTGCCAGGTATTGCTGTTGAAACTGTACAGAAATAATAAAGTAACTCTGATGACTGAAACCTCTATGTCTAAGTCTCATATGAATTTATGTGAATGTAAATGAGGAGTGCCTTATTTGAAGCTACTAAAGTGACACAACTGTGAAAGCGGGATGTGAGGATTTAGGTTGTTTGGGTACATTTATGTTGCTAAACAAAATGTAGGGGGTGAATGCAAATATTGGACCACTGATCTCAAACATTTATTTGTTTATTTGTTGTTTTTTTCCCTATCTTTTTTTGTTTCCTGTGGCTCCAGCCAGCTGCACACAACAATGCCTGGACATGGCCTTCAGCTCCACTGATGTCCAAGACTGCTCCTAGAAATGAATGTGGACGAACCTGCCACAGACTTGTCTTCCTTGCCTTACACCATCTTCTGACACCATTCGGCTTTGTGTTTTCTCATGTGTCTCAAATTTGGTGCACATACTCTTGGTTTTTTCCTATACAAACACTATTCCTGTGACCTACAGCATAATCCTCACATTATTTTAGTGAGTTTGAACAGAACCTCCTATCTCTTAATGGCAGCAATTGTATCAGAGCCAGATGGGCTTACCAGGGGTAAGCCATACAGAGAAGATATGACCATTTTCTCTGGATGAGATAACCCCAACCAGGAGAGAAGTGAGTCTGTTCATTTCAGTTAGGCTAGGGTCTGGGGACTAGAGCTCTGTAACTTGGTGACATAGACAGTTCAGACAGAAGAAAAAACATTAAAGAAACTAGCACTGGGAAACACAAAACATGGCACCTAACAGACTGAGAGCAAGAGAGATCAGGAGTAGAGAAGTGAAGAAAAGATTCATAGAAATGGAAGGGGTATGTTTTTAACAGAGGTAAACTTTTTCCATCAACCAAGGAGAAAGGAAACAGATTGCAAAGTGGAGACAGATACACAGCATAATTAAGGAAAGGAGTCACAGAAAGGAAGAGGAATTATAAATTCCTGACTGAGCAGAGAATTTGTGCAATTTATTTTTAAGAATACTGATGAAACTGGGACAAGCAAATGCATGCAAATATTTTACTGCAATGTGTAGATCAACATATTTATTGTATTAACTTAAATAAAGACTTAGCTAAAGGTAGATTTGAGGATCTTTGCATGTTTAGTGATTGTCTGCATCTGCTGCCACATGATCCTTGATCTTGCAGGTATGGGAGCAGATGGGCTTAAGCTACTTGTCAACCAGCCACTCAAAACCATCGTGATGATCTAGGGCAACTGTGTTGTGGCATCCCATTTATGTGAAAGGCTAAAAAAACAAAACAAGAGTACCAGAATATGTGCTGGAGAAGCCAGTGGAACAGAGAGATGTGCAATCAAATGAGGTTAATAGCACATACTTCAAAGACAGAGAAGGGCAGAGAATTATCATGAATGTATCCAATGGATCATACTTTTATTTGAAAGCCAAATGTTTATTATAAAGTTCTATTATTTATTATAATAAACTTGAAATATTGCAATTATTTGCAATGTGTAAAGACAATATCAAGGTCCTTTTTTGCTTAATGGGTAAATGTGGCAATCGACCTTCAGGATGTACAGTGGAAGAAGTTCTCACAAAGGTGGACTTCTGAAACTGGTTAGCAAATCTGTGTTAAGAAACTGTCATACTGTAAAACCCCCTTTCCCTGAAAAACTCAGTTTCCCAAAATCCCCTGTACCTTTCCCACTGGCTGTGAAACCTGGCCCCTATGGGCGGTGGCTAAGGTGTTCTCAGCTCCCCTGATTGGACATATGCTAATGTCCCAAAGTCTTATCTACCCTACCCGGGAAAAATAAACGCTCTTTCCTGCCCATCTCTTGCTGTGGTCTTTTGTGCTCTGTCTCGGGGGTCGGGCGACCACATGGCAAGGGAACCAGGGGGGAGCACTCCCTCCTCCAGCTAAAGGACTACAATCTATTACTGGGAGATACCAGCACCCGCAGGTAAATGAATCTAGAAGATAAAGAAGATAAAGACCTTTGTACAGCCAAATCTCAGGATTACACAGAGAAAATATTCAGGTTCTGTGTAGACCAAATCCCACAGATTTAATAGAAATAAACAAAATCTTGTAAGGCATCTCTCTACCTCCTTGAAAATGTGATGCCTAGTAAACATGCCTGCAACAAAGAAGTCTGACAGCAACAAGAGTTGTAAAAGTCACTCAACTTATTGACATCCTCCTGATGAAGACAAGACTTTGGATTTTGAGGCATCTGAGCAATATAAAGGGTTTTTGTGTTTCTGCACAACTACCTCTGAGTAGAAACATTAATGCAAGCCATGCACACTTCTCAAAGGAACCCAGATTTACAAGAGTTACCTCTGCATAGATATAATTAGAATCTACTGGAAGAGGCCGGAATATTCCCCACTGATTCCCACTGATTATTGTCAGCTGTATTAATGCAATTACAGTGGTTTCAACACTTTGGTACTTTCCAAGGGCCTATTTATATAGCGGTCTATTACTAAACTCTGACAACAGCAGCCCAAATTATGATGCACTTACTCACCCTAGAGAGTACTTTGTACCACGAGCAATCTCATTTTGAATAAGGCATTCACGATCTGGCCCATCACCCTTTAATTATAGATGTTTCAGAGAAGAGTGAACGTCAGGGTTTACTGCACTATTTATAAAACAAGCTAAGAGCCAAACGTTGTAGGGCTTCTACTGCTTAAAAAAAACCCCAACTTTCTTTCCTTTTATGAGCTCTTATACTGTGCACTTGAAGCTCATTTGAATGTATCAAGAACTTCATTGTAGTAAAAGAGGCATCCACAGATGAGAAATAATTTCACTCTTGGAAAAATCCAGCAGTTAATTCAAACAGCTGATTTACAATGTCTGTTTTGGAAATTAAATACAATGTGTTTATTAATACTGTCAAGAAAGCATTCTGCAATCCTAGCATGTCATCCTATTGTAAAGCATTTTAGGATGCTCTACAATAGCTATCGTTGTGTGAGCTGAATACTCTCTGAAATACGAAGGAATCTGCCTTTGTAGTCTCTTATACAAATATGACTACACCAAAACACAGAAACCAGACTCTGTCTGTCAAAAACTAGCAGGAAGCACTTTATCCTTGTCTTTCCATTAATGGAGTGCTAGAGCTTTCCTTTGAAGTTGCTACTGTTAAACGTTGTCTGAAGTAGGACATGAGCCTGAAAGCAACAGTGTTGGATTCAGCTGCACAGGTGGGATTTTCTCAGGGGAAACATGCATAGTATTCTTGGGCACCAGTGGGAGGATACGTAATACATTTCCATATTCTACATATAGGTGAAAGCAAGCGAAAGGTGCCAGAGGTCTCCAACTGTCCTGACCTTAGTAGCACATTGCTCTCTGCCACTATATAATAATTTATAAAATACATGCTTATCCAATGCAGTTCTGTCTCCATAAAAGTTATTTTCAGCTTTTACCCAACAAACATTCCTCTCCGTGATAATTCCTGCTCTCTAGATACTTATACGACCCTTTCTGCAGTGGTTTATGAGTGTGTCATTATCTAACACATTCCCCTTATATTTATTTAGCCTTAAAATAGCCGATCAGGCTGAAAATGGTTACCTTCCATCCAGAAGGAAAGCCAGGGCAGGCTGGTCTGTACTTCCTACGGTTTGCATGGCATAACTCTCCTAACAATTACCTTTCTGACCTATTCCCAGAGAAAATTGTTCACAGAGGCAAAAGGTAAGTTTAACAGCCCCTTCCAAATGGAAGAATCTATCTTTGCTAATGGAATTTTTGCTGGTGTAATTGCTTCTATATAAGAGTATTTCACTGTATAGCCATGTCAGACAGTACAGTCCATGAAAGACTGCTTTTTCACTCCATGCTTCAAACCAGTAGAGTTAAACTGGTAAAACTTCTAAGTGTACAGACAGCAAAGTCAGAGAGATTTGTGTGTGGATGTAAAGAAAGGGCATGATAAAACAGAGGACTGTTTCTTTGGGTACAGAAGATATTTACTTTGTGTTCTAAAGCAAAGCACTGGATCAGCTCAGTTGTTGCTGTCAACCTTTATCAGATGCTACTGACAGGATCTTGGGAGATGTGATAATTTCTTGAGAAATACCAGGAGAACTCCACAGTGATGGGAAAGGGGAGAATCACACTTGTACTCAATATGTTCCCACCGCCTAAAAGAACAGGTGCATGAAAAAAACTGTTCTCATTTGTGCCAAGGTTTCATCTTAAATGGAAGCAGTTATTTTGCTTCAGGTGCTCTCTGGTAGCACAGCAGACTGCTCTACATGGTCACAATATAGGGATTGGAGACCCTGCAGTAAATGGCAAATATCTCTTTACATGGAAGATGAGAGTCCCACACCTAATGCTGTGCTTTCTAGCCTCTGTATGTGAGGATATTGCAGCATAATATGAAGTGGAATTCAAAAAGCCTAAGTAAGGTGCTGAATAACTATCAGCCTAGTGTCATCTAACACAAAATATTTAGGCACAGGGGCTTAGAGGAATTTAGGTCATCTGACTCAGAGATTCAATTCACTGAGTCTGTCACAAATGCTGCCTTTTAAACATCCTGTTTTGGAGAAGAGCTTAGACTGTGTAATAGAAATGACTTGATTTCTAATAATAGTAAATTAGAAGTTCTCCTCTCTAATTGTATTTGGAAATGCAACGTAAGTGCTTCTGCTGGAAAAAGTTAATTTGTCTTAATTTTCCTATGATTTCTAAAAATAGATTAGAATTAAATGTCATGTACCTTTGGAATGTGTATGTTTGGTAACTAACAAACTTACTTCGTCACTGTTTATGATCTCAGAGTTCTTTCCATGGAAACTATTATAAGGTCACTATTATCATCAAGCAGCAATGAATGCTGTTCATATTTTAGAGAGTCATTAGGGAAAGGACAATCCTAAGGACTTAAAATCCATCTGTGTGTTCAACAAGGAAAGAATGTATAGTACTATTTTGTGTATATATGGTTTCATGTGTTCACAGACATTTTTGGTTTGAAGATTCAAAGTCACGCTTACTACCTCTAACAGAAAGCTCTTGTCAGTCAGGCAAAATTTTCTGGGTTCCTAAACCACATCTTCTGAAATGGCATGCCTTTAAATGAAGATAAAAGCTGTAAGGTACTATGTGGCCTGAGTTTCCTTTAGCACCTTTTAAGGGTATCCATAACCCTGAGGTGTTCCTTCACTGAAAGCCACATTCTGAATTGTTCCCTCTAGGAGTACAAAGAAGTATTAAAGTCAGTGTACCTGTACTTGCACTGGAAGATTTCATTTCACTGCCAAGCTGGTGTAAAGGAGGCCTCAAACAGACATATGGTACAGGATTCATTTATTAATGTAAACTGTCCCTGTGGAAAGGTCTCATATTTACTCAAAACCAAATAGAAAAAAAATACACAAGCCCACAGCATTTTTTTCCAATATTTATTTGTGTAAGGGCATTTTTCCTATTTCAATGTGTCCCATAGCATTTATATTGCCATAACAAAGGACTCCATAGCATACGATTTCACCAGTATCGTGAAAATGAGAATGATTTAAAAAGCTTAATTGTGTATGCATGATTATAGGTATAATTCAACTAATGAGTCTAACTTAGACTCTTTCTGAAGAACTGCCATTGATTTATAAGAGTAGAACTGGAAGCAAAGGAAAAAATGTTGTCAGTAGAGAACACATATGCATGCAGATACATATCATAGTCAGCAGAAGAAGACAACTTTCATCAGTCAAGGCATTTGTTCACACTTTTCTATTATTAATCTGCTAGCAGGTTTTCACATTAGTTTAAAGTCTTGTTAAACATTTGAGAGGATTTAATTCGAATAAAGAAGCAAACTGTGAATATCAAAACCTGTATTAAAGCAAAAAAAACCTGAAACCACACGGATGTATTTGTGATTACAAGTTGAACATGAATGTTTAAAATTGTTTTACTCAGAGTTGAAACTGAGAAATTATGGATGAACAAATGTGTCTGAAAACTTGATTTATTAATCTAACAGGAATATAGATGTAAATATTTGAAGCTGTTTGCTAATACAGACCCTAGGTAATATTATTTGGCAAAGATAACAGTTTTATAAATAGGCATGATACAGCATTCACCTTAAGGTGACAGAGTATTTCAGCTAGTTATAACAAAAAATGTGCATAATTTCTTTTCTTTTTCCCTCTTGTCATCCTCTTTTCTTTCCCCCAAGCAGATTTCTCTAGTCTTACCAGTCTTACATAATAAGAGTGAATTTTCTGATGATTTTGTTCTAAATAAAAATGTCTTTTTATATATTTCTTTTTCTACAAACCTTCAGAGGTGTTTGAATTTTCTGTAGATAGCACTTCATATTTCAAATCCAAACGTCTCTGAGGTATGGCTAGTTTACTGAAGAATAACTTACCTCAGCAATTTAACCCCTTTAACTTTTCTTATGCATACCGTCCTTTGATTAATTTGTATATTTAAAATAAAATATTCTATTTTTTAAAGCAAGTGACAATGAAAAATTGTATTTATGTGTCTCATTTCACACACATGTATACAGAAGAAAGTTTAAAGAGAAACTTTTATATATCTTAAATGATAGAAAAAAACCTCTACTTAATCTGATGCATAAGTGAGTGGTTCTGCTTTGGAAAGTGGCTATCTGAGATACCTTCTTTGCTGCACAGACAAAACTAGAAGAAGGAGCTCCTTGTTTGCCTGTTATAAACATCCTTTAAGCAGTCCTAGCGCTCCAAAAATTACTGTGGTTGTCTGTGGTACCTAATCATTGGACAGCACCATTTTATCGCCAATGTATTGTCAAGACAATGAAAATATTTTTTCCTTTTTTTTGGTGCTGACTATGATTTTACAGTTATTTTTATTTTTATCCTGCTGTTTAATTTCTTCCAGGCTTCCAAGCATCTTTGTGACAGTAGTAGCTGTGCTCTTGACAAAGTAATTTATATCTGTGGCATTTCTCTGACAGAGAAGGTCACAAGTTACATGGGTTTCCAGAGTTTTTGAACAGTCTGCCAGAATCAGAAAGGGGCAGGACATCTTGGATTTTGGGGAATGATTGGCAACTAGATAATAACAATTTGTGTGCTCTCCGTTGGGAGTTACTGTAATACTGAGGAAGTACCCTATTCACACCTTGTTGACTTTAGCATCCGTTGGCTGACAGTTTGCACAGAGATTAAGATCTGAAAGAGAAATATTTTTCTAAAAGTCTCATAAAAAAACCAAGAGAAGACCATTTGAAGATAGATATCCTAAATCTGAGTTTAGCTTAATAGCAGGCATATTCATTTAGGAGCTTGCAATATACCTTCTGTGTTAGTCCACCAGTCATGGTCTCAGACTACAGTCAATGACAATCTGAAGTGGTAGTCACCTGTCTAAATATAGGCATCTAGTGCCACATGAGATGTCCTAATACATTTCTCCCAGCCTTCAGCTGCCACTTCAGAAGACCAGTGAGCCCTTATCATACCATGAAGATGCTTCAAATACCTTGTGAATTACAAAGAGCAACTAAATCAAGATCTGGATCTTCACTGACTACAGAGGGCACTTCAGTGCCTAAGTCTGTCTGAATTTGTATTAAATCCCAGCCCAAATGAGGGATGCCATTGTCTAATGTCACTGACATTGTAAACACCTCTACTCACTGCTACTCTGGAAGGGTGTAAGTCTTATAAATCTTGTCTGCTGGTTCTGTTCTCATTCATTTGGCTTCTGGATTAAAGAAAAACTGCAATGCAATTTCATCAGCTTTGAAATCCATGACTGAAAGAATTATAAATGTCCCAATAAAGTGAATATACTTTATAAAGTATACTGAATAAAGTGCACATAAAAGTTTTTAACAAACAGTGAGGACCCCATGCAGAGTGTTCTGGGACTTGCCAATCCCAGAGTTTACCAAGCAGCTTCTCTCATGAAAGCCGAGATTCTGAAGCCATAGCAAAGCCACGGCAGAAAGACACAGCATCCCCCACGTGACCCCTTTTTTAAAAAATAAGAGTAAAATAAAAAGGTAAAGAGAACATTGGTGGGTAGCCAGCATGAACAGACCTTTCTTTATAGTCTTGACCATCATCCTGTCTTCAGGCTTAATTTATTTGAGCCTTTTCCCTCAAACCCACTGGCTAAAGTGCACATTCAGACTATTCAGTCAAAGCAATCAACATGTGAGGGGCAATGACATTCCTCTGGGCTAGAACTTCCAATTTAAATTTGTCCTTCTCAAAGCAAGTTCCCAACCCTTACAAACAGCTAAGGAGTTGCTCTTTTAGCAACTATTGAGAAGTCACTTTAGCAGCTCCAGAGTTGAGCAGAGGGCCATCTGCCTCCATTAAATTGAACTGGCCACTAGGAAGTACAATCCGCTGTCTTTTGCAAGAGGTTTATAAAGACTTGCCTCTAGGGGGTATCAGCCCCCTACTGCCTGCCTTGGCTGTAGTCTTCTCCTCCTCTCCAGGTCTGATTCTTGCCTGGGTTTTGAGCTGAAAGCCCTACTCCTGATCTTCCTCCTCACATACATTGTCTCAGACCCATGTGCTATTTTTTCATAGCATACCCATGGCAAGGGGAGGTGGCGGGTGATTAATTTGCTTAATTGGCAATCAAACAGACTGCCTTACTGCCAGCTGCATTTTCATTTCATAGTAATGGTCAGTACGGGTCTTGTTGAAATCTGTATGTCTCTCCAGAGCTGCCGGAGCTGTTGACTGAACTTCGTGTGGCGCAGTGTTTCTCTTCAAGCCAATTCTCAATTGCTCATGTTTCAACTGTTTTGTGGGGAAAGTAAGTACTGGCATATGGCCCTTCTGCTTCCAGCCTGATTTCCATTCATTAATTTCTTCCAAGTGGCAGGCACAGTGACAATTATGTGGACATTTATGTTTTTGAGACAGTAATTCCAAGTTGTGTGCTCTGCTATGACCAGAGCAGTCTGCACATTTGGGACATGGGATAAATGAGGGAACATTTAATCTGTGAATCTTGCCAAATAGTAGGGAAAATTAGGCTCTCTGTGGCAATATTTGAATACCCCTGGTTATTCACATGTCCCCATGACCTTGCAAGTGTATATGTGGTCTTGAAAGAGCAGCAGAGAGTGCTCCCGTACAAGTATCTGCAGCTATAAGAAATCGACGTAGACATCCCTGAAAGTCAGTGGAGCTAATGGGCGCTTTGCAGACGTGAGTCACCTGACTGATTTTAGAATTTTTTTTTTTTAACGAGATAAATGGGTCCCTAGAAATACCTATTTTTTCTCTATTAGCTGTGAAGGGTGCTGACCAACTCCAACATTGATGTCTCCATCACCCATGTCTTTGGCCAGATTAATGCTCCCTCCACTGGTTTTACAGATGTGAGTGTTTGGTGGGTGTCTTGGTAACTACTGAAATGTGGGACAGGATCAGAGGCAATGGGTTCCACCTGAATCTCAGGGGGTTCCTGCTGAACATCAGGAAACTCTTTTTCTCTATGAGGATGACCAAGTACTAGCACAGGTTTCCCAGGGAGGTTGTGGAGTCCTCATCCTTGGAAATATTCAAAAGCAATCTGGACATGGTCCTGGGCCTAGGTGGCCCCGCCTGAACAGTGGGTTGGACAGAATGATTTCCAGAGGTGCTTTGCAACCTCAGCCTTTCTGTGATTCTGAGAACTGCCTGCACAGACGTCTCAGTCCCCTTTGTAAATCTAGTATGACTTGTTGTCAGTTCTACTGGTGAGAAACCATCTAAGAAAATCTAGTGTAAACTCACCAATATTGTTTCAAATACATTAGTAGCAAAAATCTGTGGTTTTATGTGGCCAGCTTTCCCTTATTTCTTCAAAAAAAAAAAAAAAAAAGAGCAGCTGAAAAGGTCAAGCCTTCTGATTTTGCTTATTTTAGTGAAGTAGTACCACTAAGTGACCTTGTTTGGCACTTTATGAACATTAACAGACTCAATAGTCTTTACTAATAGCCATGTTTCTCCACTCTGGGAACACTGCAGATCTATTTATTCTTTTATTAATTTATATATTTATTTATATATTAATATCATGTTGTTCCTTACACTATAATGTAGGGAGACCATCCACAAAACTGTCCTGGGGGATCACCTTTTGAGGATAGTTTTTCACACTGAGGAAAGACTGTTCTGTGCTACACATTGAATTTTCTGGCTTCACTGAGAAAATGCTGCAGGGAAAATGGGTGTAAGGAGAGAAGTGGTACCTTGCACTCAGCTAAAAAAAAGAAAATTCCACACCAACAACCTCTGAAGATGTTTTGTTTTAATCATTTTATGTGAGTAGGGTTAGTTCAGTATGTAATAACAGGCTGTCTTGACAACAAAAGGCTGAATCAACACAGAACATGGTTGGAATCATGCATGTCAATTATAATGAATCTCATTATGCAACATGAATTCTATTGTAAAGGTTTGCAGTCTGCAGTTTAAAGGCTGATGTCAGTGTTGAACAATAACTGCCCTCTCATCCACCTCATAGACATAAAGAATAAATATAAATCTAATTTCTGTAGAATTTTAATAAGCAAATTTCCTTGGGGTAAGGGAAAAGAGAGATTTCTTTTTCTTGATCAAAACGAGAAAACTACCCTGATCTTAAAGCAGTCCATCATGTCTGTGGCTTCTTTGGCTTTAACATTTTGCTGTCCACGAGGAAAACTGAACTGGTGTTATAAAGTTTTCTCCTTGTATTAAAATATAAATCAAGAATGACAAGATCCAATTTTGTATCAAACCAGAATTGTGTTTATCAAAATAAAATAAAAAATTACTTTGGTGTTAGTGATTAGGCTCTAATTTCTAGCAAGAAGCTTACAGTAATAAATGTGTTTAGCAACACCTTTATGGAATTACAGGGTAGTAGGGGTGTTGCTCTGTGTTTTGTTATGATTTACTCTTTTCCCCATCATTTATTGCATTTATTTTGACACTTTCAGTCTGTCTTTTGGAGTTTATTTTGGAGCAATAAATACAATGGTGGATTCTCCTTTAAGAACACATGATTAGAAGAGCTTGAACTCTTAAATACTGTTCCATAATTCATTTTTAAATAGTGGATAACTTCAGCTGAAAGCAGGCATGCAACTGGCATTTTTATTTGCTGAAAGAAAACACTGTTGTGACACTACGTGATTCCAGCGGAGCGGGGAATTTCAGCAAATGGTAGTCAAACAGAATTCAAGACTTAATAGTCTTCAAATTGCCATGTAGCAGGATTAGGTGAGCACATTACTGAGGGGAAGCAACATCTGCATGCCTTGCATTGAAACTGGCCTGTGGGCATCAAAGAATACTTTGCAGAATGCAGCAGAACTAGTCAGTAACCTCTTGTGTTACTGGGTATTTTCATCAGACATTATGACAAGGTGCTGCAGTTGACAGCAAAGCTTATAGGCATGAATACCTCTGCTCCAGTAGATAGGACTTTTGAATGCAAAACAATTATCAGTTCTGCATTGCAGTTCTGTGTGAGAATTCATGTCTCAGGGCTAGTTTACAAACACACTTGTTGTAAAATATCCATTTGTAGCTGTTGTAAATCAATTTTTTTTAAACTTGTCATTTAAAGCAAAATTGAAAACGGACATGTTGATTTCAAAAGAGTTGACCAAGAATTGCTTTGACCTCGCACATTCCTCACAGATTATGGTTATTTACTTTTCCTTTCAAAAGCCAGATGACAGATAAGTTTTTGGAATCCTGAAAGAAACTTGCAGTTATTAGAGCTAGGACACTTATTCAATATGCAATTAGAACAACATGTTGAATTTTCCTTGCTTAGAATTTGTAACAGCTTTCATAGGAAAAGTTTGATTCAGGTTTAGCAGCCTGAAAAAAGTTTCTAAAGCTGGCCATGAAATTAATTGTCCTTTCTAATTCTTTTTGAAACCCAACTTTACACTTGTTCCGGTAGAATGATGCTGTAACCATGAACAGCAAAAGAACAATAGACCCGACTGGAGAAAGGATTAAAGATAGCAACTTGACAAACAAAGAATGCTCTCTTTTAGGTAAAAGGTAGGTTATTCTTGTTATTATTGCTCTTCTTGTTACCATCATATTCATTGGTACATTTTTCCTGAGAAGGAAGAAGGAAAAGAAGAGGAGAAACCAGCATCCAGGCCATTTCCTTAAAGGCTGTGGTTCCCTTTTAACTACTTTCAAAGATCTATGGGATCTTTGTTTAGCACCAAGCTTTTTGAATTAGTTTTGTGCTGCTTCCTCCAGCAAGAAGAGGATAGGGTAGGAAATGACGGAAAAAAAGACTAGCTTCTTTGCAGGGTTGGGTGAAAGATCTCCTGTTAGAGAAAGAAAGGGAGGAGGGAGGTTTTCCAGGGCCAGAGACACAAAAGGAAAGCAGGTGGCTGGAATTAATTATAGACAACTTCCAAATGAAAGTGAAGGTACCTGGTGTTGTTGTGGAAAAGGGGATAATGGAATGGGAGGGATCTGGAATGTAGTGTTTATACACCACTATGATGTGTAAACGAAGTACCTCAAACCTCAGGTGGACACTGTTCACACAGGAATTTGCACAACTGTTATAGGAAACACTTTTTCACCAATAGGATGACCACGCACCCAAGTTGCCCGAAGAGGTTGTGGAGTCTCCATCCTCGGACATAACTAAAATCTGTCTGGACATGGTTCTGGGCAATGGGCTCTAGGTGGCCCTATTTGAGCGGGGAGTTGTACGAGATGACTTCCAGGGGTCCTTTCTACATTTTGTCATTCTCTTACTGAAATCAGCCAAGAGCTCCTCCTAACTCAGCTGCCTTGTCTGTTTTTATTTATGCCTATGGGAATCATGTTCAGCATCCTGCCACTGACTGTCTTCATGAAACTCAGAAATTAAAGGAATCACTTTGAGTCTAGTTTTACTTGGGAATAGAGGTGGGTAATATTACACTTTTTTTTCCTGATGCTTTTATCAACTTTATATTTCTGGTGTATCATTGTGTATGTAGTAGTTCACTGTTTCTAAACTTTGCTTTATTTTTCCATTTTCTTCCCATGGAGAGCTGCTGGACTGAATACTGCCTGTCTGTCCTAAATTTCACTCCCTGCACACTACATCACTCTCTATGAGTGCAGACATGGAAAAAATGAGCCACTCTGTTTACTGGGAATGTCATTAATAGATCTGTGGCACAGTGTGCGTGAGGACTTCACCTCACAGCTGGCACCAGTGTGTGACACAGTCTGCTGCAGACCACAGTGAGTGCTCATGGAGCCAGCAGCTGGTGGGGAGAGGCAGTCAAGCACAGCAGAAATCTCTTTACTTTTATTCATGTTTTGCCTCTACATATAATAGGAAAATAGAAATATCAGAGAGAGTTACCATGTCACTTACACTTATAGCTTAAGGGCTAGAAAACCAATATGAGTTCAGTGTGCTTCCAGACACAGTGCCAGACACCTGCAGTATTCAAAAGTCTCTGAAATCATGACAGCTCCCAAGAGCAGGAGCAGCATGGAGGACTATTAGGAAAGGAACTTCCAGCTGGTCAATGTGCCAAGTAGGTTCATGCTTAAAGGCAACTAAGTCCTGAGATTTGTTAGCTGGGATGACCCGAACATTGCCCCAGGATGCAGTTGGACGTGCCACCAATCAGTATCACTACATCACATGGCCCACCCATGTGCATCTTTGAAGTGCAAATAATGATCTAGTCATAGTATAGGGAATGCATCGGGGTGTTGGAAAAGCATGCATGGATGATTTGAGGGTTTTTTACCTGGAATTTCTATATATTGAAAAACAGCTAAAATAATGGTGTCTGCAATTCCCCTGTATTACTATACTTTAGTATCTCACTTTGGAGTCTGGAAAGCTACTGTTAGCACAAGAATCTTTGAGGATCTTTAATAGGTACCTGGAGACATAAGTGCTCTCTTAGAAAGGGTAGCTTTTACCTGAAAAGGTCATTATAATTTTCTGTCAAATGGAAAGTTAAATAGCCATGTAAACTAATATTATCAACCACTGAATTCTTGCACTGTCAGCAGCAGATGTCAGGTGCTGTACATGCAGATCTTTGGGTGCATTCCCAATACTGTTTTCTCCCAGGCAATATTTTATTTTTGCACACATATTGTTACATTAGAAATAAAACTAAACTGCAGGTTTCTCTGGTCTGTGAAGCTTTTCTTCTGCTGCATAAACAAAACAGTGCCTTAGCCAGGTAAGTGACTGCAGACTAGTCAGAGTATTGCCCAGGGAACACCTTGTTCATGGGGCCTATCTCCCAAGGTCAGGCTCTCAAGGCTCATAGTTTCCTGTACAGAAATTGTAAAAACAAGTCAAAGGCATAATGGTATCTGCAGTGAGAAGGAACGAATAAAAGACAGGCTGTAATGAGGTACCAGTGCAGACAATTCTCTCTGGTGAAAAGAGCCATCAGACTTTTGACTACTTCTATGGGAAGCAGGATACCCCAGTAATTAGGGATCCCCACACTTTGCACATACTTATTCTGCCACAGACCACCTCTTAAAGACTGTTCATGTGTCATTTAAGGCCAAAACCCTTCTAGTTTTTTATGCACTTCACTGAACTCCAGTTCTGGCTGGTTCATCAGGTAAACAGAGTGGATATTTTGGAAGCCTGGCAGCTTGTATGTGTTAGTTTTGGCTCTAATAAAAGATTTGGACAGTCAGTAGGGAAGCAGAAAGTGTCTGTCACTGTCTAAAGAGGCAGCACTTTAGTACAGAGCTGGGTGCAGCCCCGAAGAGGAGAGATGGTGGGGATGGTCTGTGGGGCAGCTCTGCTGCTTCCCTCTCCTAGGACTGCTGACCCCAAACTGGACAGTGGTAATAGGGAGAAGAGAGGGAAGGGCGTAGAATACATCTGCTGCCTTCTCCATAAATGCCTACCGTTGTTTAATAGGCTTTAATATATTGTCCATGTGAGGATGAGAAATATATGTGCCTTCCTGCAGTTTTTCTTAGTTCACAGTGAGCTAACTAGGTTTATTGGTCACATTTTTCTGTCAGATTTGTGCCACACTGCATTGCTATTCAGAAAAAATGCTTCTATTATAATATATATGTACATACATAGCAGTGAACTCTTCCATGACTGGTGATATTCTTCAGTTTAATAAAGAGCAACACAAGACTTACCTGCCCATTGGGTTTTAATCTGTGAAATCCAGTTAGCAGAAGTGCTTAGCACAGGCTTTTGTTTTTAGTTTTGCGGATACTGGATTATGAAGAAATGAAGACCATTCAGTACATTAAGGATGTGTGTATGATAATTACAGAGATGAAAAATTTTAATTAGAGAAAATAATCTTTAATTACAAAACATTGTAGATTTAACATTCTGATTAGGAAAAATATTCACACAGTGAAGCTGCTGGTGTCCATTTTATATAGATGGAAGAAAGTATAGGTGCTTAAGAAAAAATAATTACAAAGACTCTGAGCTGAGACATTTGGATACGATCCTCCAAGAAAGCTTAGTGTTAACCTCTTATTGGCAAAGCAATGAGTTCTAAGCCACCTTTCGGTTTTACTTTTCAGAAATTAGGGAGCAAATGTTGACAATCATTTTTAATAAACATGCTTGCTTTAAAACAGACTTCTTCTCACAGAACTGGTCACAACATAGATGTAAAACCGCAGATGGGAATGGTCCTGGAGAAAGGGAAGAGTGGTTAACAAAAATGCCCTTCCATGTAGATAAAACATAAATACATTCATTCAATCATAAATAATTGCTACTACTGACAGCTGCGCTGTACATAATATCTCAAAGGTACTTCTCAAATCAGCAATTATTTTAAACCAAGTATTTACTAATTCTGAAATCCCCTCACAATTGCTGTGTTAGATTATGGCTTGCAAGCATATAGTACAGTACAATATATAAAAGAAAAAAAAAAAAAGAAATCCCTGAAGAACCGGTGTGTGAACACAAAGCTACTGAATGATGATTTATGCCTGGAATAATCACTGCCNGTACAATATATAAAAAAAAAAAAAAAAAAGAAATCCCTGAAGAACCGGTGTGTGAACACAAAGCTACTGAATGATGATTTATGCCTGGAATAATCACTGCCATGAGCCCCTTTGGAGCATGCAGCTGGAATTAGAATTCCTGAGGAGGAATCCTAAGAGAAGGGATGCAGCAAGGTCTGCCTTTTTTTTTTTTTTTTCCCCTTCTTCTTTTTCATTCTGAAGAACAAAAGAACCCTGTCTCTCCCTGTCTGGGCAGAATGGTACTGTCCCAGACAGAAAGGTCCCCGTAGGCCAAGCTATTCATGTAGCACCAGGCTGCTGGGAGTACCAAGCTATGGCAGGGATGGGGAGCAAAATCAGAAAAACTGTAGTGCCCGCATGGCAATTAGCATGATAGAGATTGGTCTTGCTTGGCAAAAGGGAGAGAAAGAGAGAAGGAGAGAAAAGAGAGAAAAAGAGACAATAGAGAGAAGGAAGAAGAAGAGAGAAAATGCAAAGAAAGAAGAAAAGGAAAAATGAGAGAAAGAATTAAGACTGCATAAGGCAGTATTTCGAGTCTTCAAAATAAATGAAAAGAAAAGATCAGGAGAAAACCAGTCTTTTTGCCAAATTGTTTTATAAAATTATAAAAGTGTTGTTTATTATTTTGTTTTAGAGAACATTAACAATTTTTTGATAAACAAATGTGGGAACAAATTCACTGAGTGTATGCAAGATTCCCTGGTTGACTGTATCTCTGAGTACCTCTCTCTTTCTTCATGCCTTTTGCAACTGTTCCCCACACTGTTTATGAAGACCAACATTGCACTTACGGTTCTTTGACCAAAGGATTTGTTTTACTGGGTTTAAAAAAATCCCTATAAACAAGGACACCACCAATGAGAATAGGTATAGGTGAACTCACTGAATACCCTCCAGTGTGTCAGTAATAAAAACAAATGTTTCAGGGTGATGTATGGGGTTTTATGCACATTGCTGCTAGTAAAAACAGCAGGAATAATCAATGTACATCTCTACATGCTAAAGGGGACTAAGAATGACTAGTAACCACCCTCATAAAAAAAAAAAGCACATCATGTTTTAAGTAAGGGAAGGAGAATTTTATCATCATAAAAAAGTCATGTACATGAGAAGAGGCTCCTTAATTCTAATTTGTATTATTTAAGTGGTATACCAGTCTGGAAAACAGTCATCATTCTCCTGTTTCTCCCCACCCCCTCACACTCTGCAATTCATGATTTTCCTGACATGAAGACATCCCAACTGTATTCTCTCCTTTATTATTGTATTTCACATTTTATGAACACTGTATTTCTGCTTTTGCTTAATTAAAACAGAGAGATCTGCTTAAATTTCCTGTGATCAACAGTAGTTGAAACACCCTTATGATGGGTTTCTTAGTGTTGAAAATATTTCACCTTTATAATCTTTAAGCCTCACTAACCATTATTACCTATATGCAATAATAATCATAAAAGCTTTCCAGAAAGAAGAGTACAAAAATGGTTGGCAAACCAAACCAACCTAACAAAATAATCCCACTAAATAATATGTATCTAATAGATATCTAAATACGTGCACACAAATTTATATGCATTTATGTAGACATGCATCTATATAGAATTTTATATACACATTTATACATAAAGGCTTTTCATTTTTTGTGCTTGATATCTTAAATCAGTGTTGGCTTCCTTGGATAACCAACAAAACTTGGAAAGTCTCTGATTTTGGCCCTTCATGACATTTCGGGTTGCATCCCCTGTTTTATTTGCCTTCTTTGACCTATGTGGAGTGAGTTGCTCCAACTGATATATCAGTATTTACCCCAGCTAAGGCTTGGAATTCATCACCTGCTGTTGGGAGGCAAAATGGAATGTCTTTTTGAAAAATCAGTCAGCCTGGTGCTCAGAAGCCAAATGTCTTGGTCAGTACAACACAGGGTTATGCTGCATAAGGGCAGGTTCACATGGTTAAGCTGATAGAACCGACTGGCTCACTGAACCTGGTGTCTCCTCCATTCTGGATACGTGCTGATATTGCCCCATGCAGGATGCCTCTGCAGCTTTTCTGACCCAGCACTGAGACAACTCTGCTGTCAGGAAAAACCCCAGAAGTAAAGACCTGGTTCAGAGTGTCATGACCAATGGGTCATGCTCTGCCTGGAGGATGCAACAAGATAGGTACTGCAGGGGTCTACCCCTGGACCTGTGATGCTTAACATGATTATTAATGATCTGAAGGAGGTGACAAAAGGTACCCTTGTTAAATCTGCATATTACATGAAATTAGGGGGATAGTTCAACATGTCCAGTGGTAGGGCTGACATCCAGGGGTAGCTAGACAGACTGGAGGGGTGGACCATGGGAAACGTGTGCAATTCAGCAAGAAGAGGTTGTGCACCTGGGAGGGAATTGTCTATTGAAATGATAAAGGCTGGGAAAGAGAATACTCAAGGAACAACTCTGTGGAAAGGACCCCAGAGAGCCTGGGAGCTGAGCACTGCTCAGCAATAGCTGCTTCCAGCACAAATTCAAACCACAGCCCCATATTAGCTACTGTGAAGAAAATCAACTCTACTGCAGCCAAAACCAGCACAAGATGGAGACAAACAGTGACGACTGACAGGTTGTTCTGTAACTTCAATCTGTTGTAGAAGAGTATTTAATCAATCGTTATTCCACCTGCTTTTTTTTTTTCTACGCGTTGCAATTTAATGTCTAATTTCAAATCATCAGTAAAAACATTTGAAGAAAAACTAGGCAGAAAACTGACCAGCAAGAGATAAGCAATTATGCTCTTTAATATTTTATCCCTATGTTCTTTATGTCTCAGCTGGTTTTTAATTCATTTCATACATAGAATTCATACATAGATATTTTATGAAGTGCTAATTTTTAATCAGAATATTGTGTAATAATAAGTCTAACTAAGTCAAACTCCCAAGAAACTAGAGAACCATTATGCCCATTCAGTTGTCTGTACCAGCTAAATTGTCAATGAATAATATCTTGTCAATAGCAGACACATCATATGGTGAGGAAGACTGCATATACTAACTTTGACTTTTAATTTTAGGCTACAACTTTTCCCTCAAAATATACAAGCACACAGATTTTTTCCTTCTTCAAAAAATCTATTCCAGATATTTGAAGCCAAATCCCTCTGTAAGGCTGATGGATTGATACTCAGCTCAGGATTTAAATGGTTTTTTTGGAGATATAGGATTGCTATGCCAGTCTCCTGCCACCTCTTCTCCCAGTAAGTTATTCTGCTCAGGAACATTTTCTTCTGTCTTAACATCTTGTAAGAAACCAAGAAAATTAGAGTACTAGGAAGAGATGGCTTGGATGTTAAGCTTGTGGAGGAAATATTTTGATAAGATTCCTCTCTTCCAAATTACCTCTCATCATCTTCTTTTCTTTTAAACCTCCTCCAAGCAATATGATACACAATAGATGAAATAGGTGAGTAGGTTCTTTGTGACTCAGAACCTCCCTAAGAGAAAATGGATAATGTCTGCTCTAATTTACTGTGGGAATATAGTGAGTCAGCCCAACTTTATGCCACTTCTTACTTCTTGCCCAGCTTGTGTTCCTCAGCTAGCCACTCCTCCACTCCTTCCCTCCTGGAATGAGTAAGAAACCCTTAGCGCTGCATTTCCTAATTAGAGGTTTTGTGGCACAGCCTACAGTTACAGAAATCAGCTCATATTCACTCATGCTCTAAGTAACATGTTTGCAAAAGAACCTGAGAAAAAATTTGTCATAGCCAGCCTGATTAAACACTGGCACTTTCAGGTAAGCCTCATTCATGTTCCATGAAGACTTGATGCTAATTTAATGCATTGACAACTGTGGGATACAAAATCACATCCCTTTAACTGAAAACAAAGATTTTGATTCTTATAACAGCTAAAAGTCCACAGGCAGGTTTTCCCATGTAATATCTGGAACTATCTGCATTGGAAAATGGTGAAGTCTGTGTTAGATTCAGTATCTGACATGCCATTTTCATTGGTGATGAAGTGTAAATAAAAATGTATTTTTAAATTTTTTTACAAAATATTATTTATGCATTTTTCACTGTCCAGCTCAGGACAACAACAATGGGTTCACCCATTATTCTATTTATCACCATACCACTTATTTCTGGAGGCACTGTTGCCTGGTAAGAAACTTTCAGAAATCTTTTTATGGATGATGTGATGAAGAATAAACCTTTAGCAACTTGGATGCCTCTCCAAGGAAATAGTAATACAGTACTATGGCAGACCGTTTTGTGCAAATTTTCTTACTTATCTTACTACATTTAGACGCAAACGTGATATCTGTGATTTCTGACAAGGCATATTCTCTTCTTTCTTTCAGAGTCTTCAGCAGGATGATCTGAGACTCCTGTTCAATAGCTGTTTTGTGAAATCCCTTGCTGTTGCAGTCTCAATCCATTCAGCATTAAAAACTTGCTGCAGATTTGCACACCAGTGATGATTACATGATTTTAGTATCACCATCTCTTGAAAAATTGCTGCTCTGACTTCGTTTGAAGACTCCTATCAGCACAGAAACAACCATAGCTTAATTGTATTTTTATTTGGAAAAGAGGAACACATATTTACTTGGATTACATTTTTGACTTCCGGAAGGCCAGATCTTGTTCCCACTGTGGTCTGCGGCAAAACTGCCATTAATTTCAGTGGCAACAAAACCAGCCACTTAGTTTACATAATCTGAAGAAAGTAAATATTTCAACATTTGTTATTTGTGATATTTAAGTAGCTAATAAAAATGTGCATGTAAAACTGGTTCATATTTATTTAAACTTCTAAAAAAGTGACTTTCAAATAGGACAAAATATAGGACAAAAACATTCTGTAAATGAAGACTGAATAAACATAATAAATTTTTTTCCTCCCCCATAATACTGTGTACACTCTTTAATAATGTTACAGAAATATAGCTGCAAACCCTGAAAAAAAATTAACTGTGCTTATTATGGAACATAAAATGACACATAATGACTTTGAGTCCTGAATTCTACCATTATAACAAAAGCCCATATATATTTATATAAGGAGAAAATAAATTGACAAACTGTTCTACTTGAGCTTGCTTTTGCAAAAACCATCTCAGCCCAGTTGCTAATGTGGTATTTATCCATTAAAGAATGTTGCTATAGTTACAGTATCTATTGCAAAAATAGCACGGTAATATGAGAGAGAAGATGAAAAATGCAGAACAAACAAGCTTTCATATTTCTAGTGCTTTTATTTTTTTACTTGCATATGAAAGTTAAAACCTTATAGTTAAAAACCCCTTTACTGCTGGCTCTGTTTTGAATTAAAGCCTTAGGACAGTCCTTGTACTCAGTGGACCTTTTTTTTTCTCCATCTGGTATTACAGGAACTAACACCTACAACTCAAATAAATACTCCGCTACAAGGGTTTAACTAAAATTGTCATTACACAATTATATGAGTGATTTTACAGGCAGATCAAAACATCAAGATTTGACTAATTCACCCCAGATTTCATTTGGAAAATCAGAAAGCAGAAACATCATTTTTTTTCCCTGATAAACAAAGAATAACAGGTGATTGCACAATTACAATCTTATACTGCCTTATTTCAACCCAGATCTGCACCTTGTCAGTGTGTTACATGAAAATATATTGGAACATTTTTATGTGTCCACCCTAAATTAGCTTCAGTGAAATCCTTTAACAGTATAGGAGAGTGCCTACACCACAACCCAACTGTTATTTCTTGTGGTAGTTTTACACCAGAATTAAAACATGCAGTCTAGTTATGTCTAGTTACATCTAAGCAACATATAGGTAGATTCAGTAGTTTGCCAAACTCCTGTTACCCTTAAAAAACCTCTCCAGTCTAAAGAGATTAAAAAAAAAGATCAACCAAACAAAAGAAAACAAACAAAAAATCCAGTAGTAATAATTCCTATCTGTTCCTATTCCTGTATTTTATAACTTTTGGAGTAGAATCTACACAGTTGACCTCAGTGTAAACAAAACTAGGATTAGACTTCTCTTCCAAATAAAACACTCATGATGTGAGACCTGTTGGGTTTAACTCAGGCTAGGATGAAGCCTTGGACAAATTTCAGAAATGTCAGTTAGTTACATCAGTCTTAAAACCAATTTGATATTAAAGACATTTTTCCTCTATGAAATTTTTGCAACCATTCTATTTATCAGCCAAAAAGCAGCCAGTGAGACAATATTGCTCTCAAAGTAATCTTGAATACTTTAACCCTTCCCAGATGAAAAGAGGTATGCAGGTAACATCTCACTTTTGGATAACCTCAAAAAAAATTTAATCTGGAAAAGACTAGTCTAGTTTCTGATGGAATGTCACCTTCATATAAAAGCATAGAAGGTATCTGTGTTTTATACCTTAATGTTTTTGGCCCTGATATAACAAAGAAAAAAATATCCCAAAGTGAGATTGTGTCTATGTTATCAGATAATTTTGCTGTTCAGTTCATCCCCTGGTGCTTCATCATCACACTGTGAAAATGCCAGGCCCACTGTATTCTCTGTTTTGGAAAAACTCAACTTAATTCCCTCACAAATGAACTCTGGGCCGGGTTTGTGTTGTCCTCAGACTCCTGCCACTGGGTATAAGAACAAGAGCACACAGGAGACAACCTGGGTCAAACGAGGCAGCGAGAATGCAGCAACTACTCTACAAAAGCACATACTTGCAGTAGTGGGAGTGCAAGCCTCTTTGCAGCCCTTGTTTTGGAGAGGTGATCATTTACTGGGGCAGATGGATTTAACAATATATATGTAAACTGATGACTAATCAGTTTACTCTCTCAGGGCTAAGAGACTTATGCAGACTGCCACTTTAGCACCTGCACTTGTTCCTTGTGCCAGCAGTTGTATCTGAAGTTGAGTTGCTGACTATCCCAAAGTATTAGCTCAGCTGAATGGCGTATCCTTTGCCTAGAACCTGCCTGAGCCTGGCTGAAGTTCACAGCTCCCTGTCTATATCTCCAGAGAGGCCCAAATCATAGTAACTATGCCATGTGAAATGCCTTTGGCAGAAAGAACAGCAGTTGATCTCATTGGGAAGTTTAGCTGGTTGTGCCTGAAAGAAAGGAATTTTATGACTTTGTTTTTTTATGGAGATGTCCTAACCATGAAACAGTGAACAAGGCTTAGGAACATACAAGCTCCACTACTGTTACTGAAAGTGTGTCCATCTTGTCCCTGAGAAAGAAACAGAGCAAGCAGAAAAGCTCGATATTCACTTGATAGAGCCTGACACAATATATACATTTCAGCAGTGGGCTGAAAATTCAAAATGTATAAGTAGTCTGGAGGACAAGGTTTACAGCAAGAATAAACAGCTTTGGAGGCATTTTGTGTAGGAGAAAATTTGTCTGCAGAAGGGGAGAGACAGTTGTTTCCTCAGTAGTAAAGACATTGAAAGATTAGTATTGTGTAGGATGGTGAGCCATTAGCCAAAGATGTTCAGTTATTAGATCTATGTTTGTATCTGGCTCCAGGATTTGAAAAAGCTTGTTTCTATTTTGTCTGAGGAAGTCAGTATAGCCTACAAATGCCCAATGAGTCAGATTAGCAGTCTAGTGCTGTGTGAAGCTCCTTCAATCATTACCGGTGGAACTGAGGGACAGTCTGCTAAGCTTAAACACAGTACTCTGCCAAAATATCTTTGTATCTTTTGGGAGCTATGCAGATGTCTGTAGATGGTACTATTTGGCTCTCCTCCACTGACCAGTTTATCTGTTGTGTCCTCTTTGTGGTATTTTCAAGATACTTCATGGGAGGAGAAAATTGTGAGATAAAGTGGAATCAGCGATGAATGCTCTTAAGCATCTGCTATTAGTCTCAGCTGATGGACTGGTGGTGTGTTAGGTAAATCTGTCCTCAGGTATGACAGTTTTTGTGTTCTCTTCCTGAAGTCCGAACTCAACAAAATAAAAACGAAAACAAAATTGAATGAAGTCACACCTCCCTTGTCAAGCTTTGCAGACTAAAATTCAAAGTTTCCACCAGGCTTTGTCCCCTGAGTGATATCAATTATATACATATGAATGTTCCCTCATCACCCACCTTTTGATACCCTTCCCTCCTACAAAATCAGAAACTACACAAATGACACTACATTGTCACTTATATATTTGTTGTTTATCATTAGTTTAGCCTGCACTCGTACGACTTCAACATATCTAAAATCTGTATGCCAGAACTTCTAGAAAAATTTATTTTTTATTTTTTTTAAATAATCACAATATTCTGAGTTGGAAGGGACCCACAAGGATCAAGTCTTAAGTGACTGGCCCATACAGGGATCAAACCCATAACCTTGGTGTTATTAGCACCACACTCTAATCAACTGAGCTAATCTCAGGGTCGTCATAGCCCACATTAGGCAAAGTACTAAGAACTCTGTAAAATTCATATTTCCCATGAATTGAATACACTAGCTGTTTCACATTAACATTCAGCAATTATAACCTCTATTGTTTAAATGTTTTTATTGGCTAGTTATCTGCTTTATATTAATCATTACTTTACGACTTTGACTTTTCCAAGCCAGCAGGGTTTCATTAGCATCACAATTTACTTCTTAAATACTGCTTTATCATCATTGCCAGACCTCACTAGCTGTATTTTCTCATTTGGTTCCCTTGCTTGATCTCCACTTTCAGTACCATCTGAAGTGGAATCCAAATACAATGAAGTACCATTCTAGAAGTGGCTGTTAAGTCTGATTTCTGCACCTGAGGCACCTCTGACCCCTGGTCATCTGTAAGCCATCTTCCCATGGTCAGTACGTCTGACAGCTATTTCTCTCAGAAATGTCACTCTGCTGTGGATGTCTACAAAATTCACTTGGAGTGATGTGTCTTAAACCTCCTTTTCCACCTGAGAGAGTCTGTGTGGGAGAAGAGAATGGGTTTCTTTCTACTGAAACAAATTACTAGACTGCAATATTATCCAAGAAAGACCATATTCTGGTGAGACCCATGTCTGAAAAAACATGGGAAATGGTCAACAAGAGATAGGAGTCTGGGAAGTCTACTCTGAGGTAGGTGGTGCCAAGAGGATGAATGCAAACTATACAATGGATAAATCTACGTTAGGCACCTTTTGTGTAGTAGTATCAACTAGATGAAGAGCCACTGACTCAAATAAAGTGAACAAAAATTCATTGGAAATATAATAGTAATTTATGTTCCTGACAGGAGATAAAAATCCTGGGTTTCACTCCTCAATGCACACTGCAGAAAGGACTGAAACTCAGTCACTTGGATGAACTTCCTTCACAGAGAGTTTGGGACAGATAAACATCCATTGTTGGGCCATGCACAGATTCTCATTCCTTTCTTGATACCACGTATTGCAAATAACAGTGTGGCTGCTGTGACAGGTAACCTCTACTTCCCACTCCCAGGAGGAACACTGGCAGCAGTGGCAGCTGGCACTGACATTGCTGGACTACTGTGTGACCCAGCCAATCTCCAGTCCCCTCCTTCAGCCTTCATCTTCTGTTGAGACAATGGGATGGCTGAGGAGCTGGTGCTATCTCCTATCAACTATTTTTGGCATCCCAGTGCTGGAGCATGCCTTTTTTGTCCCAGCACTACAACGGTTTTGGTGGTGCACTGCTTATAGTGTTGGAAAGTGGTCTCCCATGATGCACTTCCCTTCAGCTCAAGAAGCATTTAATTGTATTGTTCAACCAGCTTGAACTAAAGTATTTGAGAACAGTCAAAGAAGTTAAGTTTATATTATAGAAAACAGACAGAACTAGAAAACTGAAGCTTGAAAGCTTCCTAATCAGAACAGACTATCTATGTACTTTACTTCCATTTCTTTAAAATATATAAAAAGAATAAACCCAAGTGTTTCAGTCTCTTAACAAGTAGTTTTTCATTCAACTGTTGTTGTTAGTTTCCTGTAGACCAATAAAGCCCTTTGCTTGTTTACATGAGCTAGGTAAAAATGTTGTTCGAACATTAGCATATGGATAGGCTATGATTTGACACCATGCTTCCAGACAAGTAATCAAAGTCACACCCTCCCTGCTAATCATTTAGCCTCAAAATTATTTTCAAAAAAATATATTATATAAATATAGAGCATTAATTCTTTATCGGCTGGATCCTTGAGGAAGCTGCCTAGTGATTTTCCGTAGGTGGTGTCTACTCTTTCCATGTAACCAAGCATCCTTGCTGACACTCATCTTGCATCAGCTTGCTGACGATAGCCGTTCCCTCTAAGAGTCAGAGACTGCTGCGGAGGTATAAAGGTTTATTCCTTTCCAGCATGGGTCAGTGACAGAGTTGTTTTCTGTCCTTTCAGAAACTGTAACTGACTCATCATTTCTACATTGACCTCGTTGTGAATTATTTTTCAATTGATCATGATACAGTATTATTCCTAAGGTCTACCTGCGGATGTGGTAATTAAACTTCTTCACTTGACTGCAATTTGCTTTGTAAAGATACTGAAAGGTGGAGAAAGCAGATGATACTGGGCTTCTGCTTTTGAGTAAGATAAAATGTAAAGGAGATTTCCCTGTCCATCCTCTCTTGGCTGTGTGGGTTACAGGTCTCTTTGACTTTTCTGGCAAATGTTTTTTATGATATAAAAATCACCATTGTTTTTTGAATCATTGTGTTATGACAGCACTGCAGTTTAGCAGGACGTTGCTGTTGCCATAAAAGTGTGGGAACATCAGGAAGATCAGAACACAGGCGGATTTAGAATAGACTGAGGATATAAAAATCTATTAAAGACCTTCTCCCTCTTTTTCCTGTGAGTGAAAAATCAATAAGGTGGTATAAGCCAGATAGCACAAAATGTACAACTAACTCCTAGACTTCCAATTTATGCACAAAGTGACCTTGACCTATTCTGCAATTTTCAGTCATTAATTTATTATGTACCTCTCCTAACCATATCACTACATATCACAATGAAAAACAAAACTTAATAGCTGAATGTGTTTCCTTTCCTTTAAAGAAGCAGACTCAGCATGGAGTAAGCTCTTATTTACAACAAAGGGTAATATTTTTTTTTTGCTATTCACAATCTGACTAAATAATGATTTACTATCTAGAAACTAGCTGCAGAATACATTTAGGAATCACATGACTCTGAGCTTTCTGAAAATTTTATTATTGTCTGTACTTTTCTACCTTTAGCCTCACACTGCCTTCTGTGATATTTTCATGAGTGTACCACCATACTGAAAATGGGGAAAAGGCAATGTGAAAACAGTTTACCAACCACATTTAGATCTTTTAAATTAACTAAATACATTACATTGTCAGTCACAGAATCATAGAATCATAGAATGTTAAGGAATTGGGAAGAGACCTCAAAGATCATCTAGTTCTAATCTCCCCTGCCATGGGCAGGGGCACCTCCCACTAGACCAGGTTGTTCAAGGCCTTTTCCAACCCAGCCTTGAACCTCATAGATTGGTTTATTACGTAAACCGAAATGAGAGGAAGATAATAACTTCCTCTTTCATTAGCCAGTTAAGACACAGAAGTTAACTGTAATTTAGCCCTCACAGTGGACAATAACTTCAGCTGAAGTAGACCTCAATGTTTCAGTGCCAGTTATAATGAGCAGAATGAGTGTATGGGGGAAAAAAGTGGGGAATTCTGTTTCACAGAATCATGGAATGGTATGGGTTGGAAGGGACCTTAAAGATCACCTAATTCCAACCCCCTCTGTCAGGGGCAGTGACACCTTCCACTAGATCAGGTTGCTCAAGGCCCCATCCAACCTGGCCTTGAACACTTCCAGGGATGGGACATCCACAGCTTCTCTGTGTCAGTGGCTTAGCACCCTCATCATAAAACATTCCTTCCTTATAACTAATTTAAATCTTACTCCTTTTAGTTCAATTTTTGTTAGTCCTCATCCCATCACTATGCTCCCTGACAAAGCGTCCCTGTCCAGATTTCTTGTAGGACCCCTTTAGGTACTGAAAGGCTGCCATAAGGTCTCCCTGGAGCCTTCTCTTCTCGGGACATAACAACTCCAACTAGCTCAGTGTTTCCTCATAAGAGAGATACTCCAGCCCTCCAGTCATCTTTGTGGCCTCCTCTGGACTTGCTTCAACAGGTCCCTGTCTTTTTTATGTTGGGAGCCCCAGGGCTGGATGCAGTACTCCAGGTAGGGTCATGAGAGCAGAGTAGAGGGGCAGAATCACCTCCCTCAGACTGCTGGCCATGTTGCTTTTGAGGCAGCCCAGGATGTGGTTGGCTTTCTGGGCTGTGAGTGCACATTGCTGGCTCATATTCAATTTTTTGTCCCCAAATACCCCCAAGCCTTTGTCCCAGAGATTCCCTCAATCCACTTATAGCACAGCATCAGTCTGTGCTTACAATTGCCCCGACCCAGGTGCAGGACCTTGCACTTGGCGTTGAACTTTATGATGTCCACACAGTTTTTTCACACTTCTTTTCAAACATTTTCTATGCTGTCTAAAAATTATCTAATGGCCAGGCACTAGTACTGTCCATTCTTTTCAGGGCTGATTTAGACCTGTGAGTGCCTGTTTTCACTAGGATCTACTGTAATTTGCCCATTTCGGGCAGTGGGTCCTGTCCTGTCAGTGACATACCTATTATGGGTCAGATTTAGCCAGCAGTATAGCCATTTTTTCCCCCAGGAGCCCTACAGGTAACTGAAATTTACAGGAGGTACCACCTTGTGCATGTATTACTTGAACACAGAATGAAAATCAAAAAGAGACAAGAATTTAAACCTATTCTTATTCGCAGTCAAGTTCCCTAGCCACTGGGAAAAGGCCTTCAATGTTTTACCTTTTGAGTTGCATACCTGCCAAAATAGTGGTTAAGCTTCAAAAGAATAGGCAAGAATAATATTCATTCAGTACAAGCTCTTCATCAACTGAAGGCACGGATGCCTAGCATCGGGCTGGACCACCCTCTTGAGCTCCAGAAGTTTCCTGCACAGACAATACCAGGGATGTGCCAAGGACCTGTTAGTTTCCACCTCTCCATTTTGACAGACTGAAGAACCTAGGCAATTCTGTTCAGGCAGATTAGATGCTTCCTCACCTTCCCCTCCAATATCCACCCTCTCCCAGGGGCATCTGCCTGAGATGAGGCAACACCTAAATGAGGTTGCCTGGATTAACACCCTGGTCAGGTTATTCTGCTAAATACATTGGCTTGATTTTACAACAGCTCCAGTTCGATTTGCATATCAAACAGTCTCGACACTATTGTGACTGAGGGTGACAGAAGCTAGTATTTCTCAAAACCAAGTTTCTATTTTCAAGCATGATCCCTAAAAGTAACTGCATTTTATTCTGTTGCATTTCAAGTTCTTCACCAAACTGAACAAGCAGGTAAAACATAAGGAAAGATCTTTTTATATTAAGAGCAGATACTTCCCAGAAAAAGTCTTCAAATGTAACTAAAAATCACTAGTGAAGAGCATGAGCAAAAATAGTTGCCTGTTATTGATGGTATGTGCTCTGCAGATGGGAGACTGGCAGGAAAAGCATCCCCTCGCACGGGTATGATGGCATATCTGATGCAAGTGCAGAGTGATGTGAACTACAGACAGCTTCAAAACTGTGCTGCATGAATATCCATTGCTTCTTAAAATCCCCAAATCTGCTCAGCAGTTTGCCCTCAATTTCAACAGAAACAGGATCACGCTCCATGAGAGTGCTTGAGAGCTGCTCTGCTACAGAGTGAGCTCATTCATATGGGGAGCCCTGTCACTCCTATTCACCGCCCGATGCACTAAACCCCGGGGAAGTTGTTTCTGGGTCGGTGTCTTGTGCAGTTGTTCCAAAGTCCTGGTCAGGAGCACGGAGGGGACAGACTAAAGACTTTCCAAATGTTTTCCGATTCCCATTCTTTTACATGCTGGTTAAAATCTGTAGGGGTTTTACCCTTCACCCAAGCATTCTGCTGCAGTATTGGGTGCTCTCCCAGAATCTGGGGGTCTATAAATCATGCACATCTTTTACTTTTCCTATTCAAATGCAAACAGCATGTAAAAAAGATGTCTCTTTTTGAGTGACCCAAATGAAGCTGTGCAGGAAGAGCAGCATCAGACCCACACTGTTTACATTTTCATCCCAGCTGAACGAACGTCAAAACCTAGTTTTCTTAAAAGCTAACCACATGCAACAGCAGGGCTGCTTTGGCTGGCTGGAAACAACAGGTATAAATAACCTCCCGTGCCCTACAAAGCAAGAGCCTGGAAAGGCTCCTTGGGTTGTTTTCTGCACATCAGCCTATGAGCTTGGGGTGTTTTAATGCTCTGTTGATACCACAGGAGCCGATAGAAGCAGGGACAGATTACACTGAGAAGGAGGTAAACAAGTTGTTTACAACTTAGCGAGGCTGCAGCGTATCCTCCTTACATCGGCTGAAAGGCAATGAGAGCATTGGACACTGGGCTGCTGATGGGAAAGGATTGCTGGAGCTGCCAAGCTCTGGATCCAGAAATGTCTGTGGGGCTTCAATAACAGGAAATCACGTGTGCTGTCATTATCAGCTGCTGAGCGAGACAGATGCACCCAGATCAATATCAGTGTCCAATATCAAAGAGCTATTGTGACGGTACCCAGCGTTTTGAACTAAGGAGAACAACAGAACTATTTTAAATTATTGGGACTGGCAAAAATCCCCTGACTTTCTCTTTTCTGCTTTGTTTTTCTTTTTCCTTTCTGAGGCAGTGGATTCATCACCATTAAAGGAACTGAAAGTCCTCTCTACCCGAAGTAACTTTGATCATTATTGATCATTAAACTCTGTTTGCTTAAGGTTGCAGTGGGAAAGGGCTGCAAATCAGCATGCTTCCTGATCTCTTTCAAGAGTATTTGTTCACTCAGCTGGGGAATAGGCATGTCCTTCAGTGCAGCTGAAACTGGACTAAGTTTCCCTTATTATAACATATTTTATGCTGTCTAAAAATACATTTTTGGAGCACAGAAAAACATCTCCAGGGCTCTTGTTCCAAACAGGGCTTGGGCAGTAGAAAGGTTCTGCACAGAGACAAGTGCCTCCCTGCACTAACTTCAAAGCTGTGGGGGTCTTGATCGCACTATCATTGCATGACAATGGTGGTGTCTGCACTGGGCTTTCTGTTCCTTGCCATTTGTATTGCCAAATAAAATACATTTGTAAACCTACTGGGTTTTTTATGTTTACATACATTTACACATTACAAACATGTTTGTAAACAAGCAAGCAATTTTAGCTTTGTGCAGATTATACACAAAGAGATGAAGTCTGTTTTACAAGGAAACATCTCCCTCCTGATATTTCAGCCCCACTTT
>VXAY01000543.1:0-51816 GCA_013399855.1 Oxyruncus cristatus | reverse complement strand
TTCTTTTTCAGCCCCCCTTTTTTTTTTTTTTTTTTTTTTTTTAACAGCTGGTAGATTAGGATATTTTTGAAGGGTCTTTTTCCTTTGCGTCATTAAAATTATTGCAAGCTGTAGCAGAGAATTCAGTAGTTCTCAGGCCTGATATGTTCAAAGGAAACTCACAGGTAGAAGCAGGGAGCTTGCTTCATAATCCAAACAGAGATACTTCTGTTATGCAAGGACAGCCCCTGCAGAAGGATTCCTAGGATACTTTGGCCCCTCCGATTTCAGATAGGGAAGAATCTGTGACACATGAGAAATGCACCGAGGTGGATCACACACTTCTTTCCATTGCTTCAGCGGGGCGACTGCTGTGCTATTGGTACTTCAGAAAAGAGCCAACAGTTAAAACCGATATTTGCCTTCTGCCAGTTCTGCTGGTGGCTAATCGGTTTGCATTACACACTCTAGCTTGTAATTGCATTGCTGTGTGTTTGCGTGTGTCTGTAAACTGTTCACATAATCTTACATATCCCGATAAAAGCAGCGTAAAAGGATGAGGTGGTGCAGTCTGCACGCTAGCCGATGTATACATTTCTCTTAAGAGTAAGTCAGGTGCTTGAAGGGAGATAAGCAGATTTACCACAGGAAAAGGTGCAGCCTTGATTTTATTCTGGTCTGAGGAGTGGTGTTGGATCGAGGGTGGTTTGCAGTTTTCATTCCCTTTGGCTTTGTACCAGCAATCAATCAGAGCGTGAAGGACTGTCTCTTTTCAAAGCTGGGGAGAGACTTAGGGTGATGGTAGAGTCTGAAGCAAGGGCTTCTCTCATCCATCCACACCTGAAGTACTCCTTTATTACTTTTTAAGATTACGTCTTTGGCAACCACCTCAATTCACCTGCCTTTAAAGCAGTTGATCCTGGTTCCCCAGTGCTCCTTCTGCAGTAACTGAGTGGGAGAGGCGGGATAGAATGACTGCTATTTCACCTCTGGCCGAGAACTCTCCGCAAGGAAAGAGTTAAGGCGGACAGCTCTCAGTTGCCTGCTGTCGCCTCTCCCCGCGCCTTCGGCCGGCAGCGGGGACCCGGCGGAGGGAGCCTCTGGAGTACAAAGCTTGTCTCCCCTGATAAGATAGATGAGTCCTTAATGCAATTCCGCAGATTCCCGGAGGGATATCCATAAATGCTGCAGAATAAATAAACAGGGGTAATACTGAATGGAGGCAGAGGAGCGAGGCCAGGGCGCGGGGCGGCAGCCTTGCCGCCGGGCACAAACAAGCGCAACGCGGCCCCGGGGCCGCCCCTCGCTCCCGGCCGGAGGGAGCAGCCGCCCCCAGCCCCCGCCGTCCTGCCGGGAGCTCACAGCCTTCCCCAAACTCCCCCTCCCGGCTTGCTCCGAGCTCGGCTGCGGGAGGCTCGCCCGCCTCCTTTGGCTGCACCCGGTCTATTTTTACAACTCTCTGAGAGCCCTGGTTTCCTCTGGCAGATCCACCACTAATACTATTACCCGACAGAGGAGAAAAGGAACGAAGCTGCTAAAATAACTGTGCATCACCGAAATAGAAGGAAAAGGCATTTTAGGTCATGCAATCCGTGCCCTGGACGGCAAAGGTTGCTCCTTACAGAATAAATCTGAGAGGACTGTAGATCGGCTTTACATTGATGTATTGGACTCCTCTTGAGAAGAGTTTTCAGTCCTTTTGGGTGCCTTTTTTTTTTTTTTTTTTTTTATTGCAAAAGAAACCCTGTCCAAAATGACAGTATGAACTGGCACAACGTCAGTAGTAACTGTTTACTCCAGGCAAAACTTAGTCCCTTTTCCTTTGTTCCTTTTCTGACTGTTGTAATTACATAAAAGCTTGCTCTCTGAAATACAGAAATGTTCTGCAAGGTCACTTGCACAAAATGTAATAAAGGAAGCTTAGTGTTTCCCAGAAGAAGATTATGTTTGAATTTCTCTATTCTTCTCTCTTTATTTAAACTGCTGTTTGATTCACTTTGGCAGGGTTCAACTGTGAAAGTCACACAAGTCCTGACTGCCCTCTCATAATCACATGTTGGGTTTCAGAGTGTTAACCTGTTTCAGTCACTGAAGCAGATATTCCAGGGCTTCTCTGACCTTCTTTAAATGTTGTAAAAATTGATGATTATCAAGTGACTCTGTCATTCCTTGGGTGCTTAGATAATAGTTATATCCAAAATGACCTTCAGTGTGTGTCCTGCCCTTCTGGTAATTTATTCTCTCGATTCTTCATCTGTGAGGTTGGCAATAAGAAGGGAGCCAGACAACTCAACCAAGGGGGAACCTTCTCCATGGTGTAGCCTGGCTGGAACCCCCAGAATCAATGAAAGAAAATTGGAGGAAGAGCTGTAAAATAACAGCTGAAATGCTGGTGTTGCCAAGACTTCCTATACCTCAGCTGAGACAGTTTCATGGCTGTGGTTACATCTATATTCCCAGACTTAAGACTCAGGTTTCTGAGCTGGAGTATGTGCTCTGGCCATATCCTGACTTCTAATTCTGTACCAAAGCCAGATTGTGCCCATGGACATGAAGCCCTGTGGGTGAGGGCTGACTGGGAACAGTGGCATGCTCCCAATGGCACTTGACCACCCCCGCAGAGCATGGAAGTGCTAAGTCTAGATATGAGTCTGCCCTTCTGTCCCTTCGGATCAAGTGGAAAGGCAAACAGATTATCTTAAATAATCGTCTCTTTAGAACTGTTAGACTTCAAAATGGAGACTTCAATGGAGAAATAGTGCTTGCAGACTCAGGAGCAGGAAGGAGATAGTTTAAGAAGCTGTTTCTTATCAGCTCTCAGTTATTGGTTCCTACCTCCCAGCTGAGACATTGCCCGACTGTGTCCTAATTTTGATGTGATAAGGTTTGGCCAAATGTGAAATCCAAATGTGCAAGAGCCATCAAGAGAAAAGTCTGCAAAACTTTTTTTAATACAAGGATTTAAAACTGGTGTCATGGTCAGAGGAGGAAGTTTTGAGGAGAGAGCAGGAACAGATTACAAATTGCACACCTCTGCCATTTGAGATGAAGTGAATACCCTTTGTTATTTGCAACTCAATGCTATAGTACCTATGACAGACAGCAGAACATTTTGGACTTACTGAAAGAGAGCAATGGTAAACATTCTATACAGGTAGCATATTAGAGCATTTATCTATGTGATAAACTTTTCAGTTATGAAAAAAAAGATTTTTTAATCGGGTTTGCAAATGGGATAACCATGTTGGTAGTATGTTACTGTGAAGGTGGGATATGAATTAAACATCTTTACAATTATGTAAGGAACAGTAGCCAATAGACTAAATTTAACTGATAGTTCATAGTATAAGCCCTATGGAGTACCAAGAGAAGGTGGACGGGAAACAACAACATTTCCAATGATTAAAGAAGAGAACCAGGAAAAGATAGCACAGGGGTCCAGAAGTCTAGGAGAGAGCTATAAAGGAGTAACTGCTGAAAGAAGTAAGATGTTTGAAGGTGATTCCTTCAGCTGGAGCCTTCTTGAGATACACAGATACCATTGAGGGGATTGGTGCAGGTAGGAGGCAGGGGGGCCTGAACCCTATTAAAAGGTGAAGAGCAGAAAACTGAGACAAGAATTGTGAACAGCAAGGAGAAGTCAAGATATCAGAGCATGCAGAGAAACAAGAGATTTAGAAAAGGAGTCGAAGAGGATGAAAGCAGTGACAGCATGTCTGTGCTGAACTTCTCAATAAGTAGTTACCAAGGTTCAATGAGAGAGAAAGAGAGCTTAATATAAGAAGGCTGAAGAAGGTAAAGAAACCTACAAAGACTGGGACAAGGCAATGGGGGTTAGATACTACCGTTGCAGATGGAATGATGCAATACTACTGATAAGCCTGAAAAGGACATGCAAAGATACTCGCAGCAGAGGAAGATATCTGGTGCTGAACTTTTCCCAAATGGTTTCAATGGCTAGGCATTTAGCAGAAAAGGGAGTTAAACATTGCTGACATATATTATAGTTTATCTTCTAGATAAACTATCCATATAAACTATCTACTAAAATCTTCTAGATTTTACTTGAAAATGAAGTAATGGTGTGGAGAAATGTGTTTGTCTTTTACAAATATTTTGTCTATTAAAAGTCTGAATTTAGCCCCTTAAATTTGTTTGTAGCAGCACTTCAATGCCTTGCTGGGTCCTTCTAAGTAGCTAGTATGTAATGGCTCTTTACAGGCATCTGCTCGAACTGTATCCAATTAAAAAGAATAAATCTGGGAACAAACTGCTCCCAGTTTCAGCTGGCTGGCAGGTATGGTTTTTACTCTCATAAAAGGCTTATTCTTGCTCTCAGGTCTGTTTATGGCTATCAGTTTGGGAAAACTATATCATGTAAACTTTTAAGTCACATAGCCTTTGAATTTATCTAATGTTTTCATCTGCAAATAGCATTAGAACAACATCAAGGAACTAAAGAAAACAAGACAAAACATCTCAGAAACCTAAAATGTGGTGAGATACCTCGTTATGAAATATTGCCAAGAGTTTTTGTGAGTTAAGTGTATCACATTTCGTTGGTTTAGGGGATAAATCTTACTGGTTTCTGCTAAAGTTGTCAGGGTTCTTGTTTTCAGTAGTCACAAAACAAAAACAAAATACCTTGATGATACCTTCCGCCTCATGAAATCTGGAAAAAAACTTCCCATGCTTCAGACCTACTCAGCAGGAGCACTATTACTATCTGTGTAGAATGTTGCAAAGTGTGGAGCTCTAATAATGGCATCATGGCCGAATTTTTGGCACATAAATGTGCTATGGCAAACTTTTACACTAGAACCTCCCTGTGATTTGTGAGAGCAAATGCTGTAGGCAGTGGCAGCAGTGGGGCAGGCAAGTGTTAGAATTCACACTTGTAAAATTTACAGGGACCAATTGGTTTTGCAGGTGTACTACCTAACACTTGTGTGCACCCAGTTGCTGGAGCAGATAAGGTGTGAGCTGGGGGCTGGAATGCTGGTCAAGAACTGGGGAGTCATTGCCCACCCCGGGGCTGCAGCGAGGGGCTTGCCTTGAGAGGGAGAGTTCTTGACTCCGTCTGTAAAACAGACCCTTATATGGTGTCAAGTTTGGAACTCTGAAACATAGGTGTCTCTAAACAATGCATTTTCTTAATAGGTTAGTCAGGAAAAAATGTGTATGCTTAGACAATGAGCACATTTAAGATAGAAGCCTGCTACAGGGTCTTTAGCTAATGTAACTCATAATGAAGAATCAGACACTTTTCTTTTAATTGTCAGACATAATCTCCAGCTCTGTATTTACTACCCATCTGCTCAGAGGGTTATACTTGCTAGCAGATTTACTGGGGGAGCGGAGCAGGGAAGAACAGGAGTGGGAGAGGTGTTGGAAGGAAACAGAAGCCCCTCCTGTAGCTGCTAGGACTGAAGCAACCCTCGCCACTCTGAGCAGCTCCTTTCCCTCTTCAGGCTGCAGATTCAGGGGAGTGTAGCTCCTTTTGAAAATCACAACACAAAACTTTAAAAATTAGATACTCTTTGGTCCCAAATTAATTATCCTTAATTTTTTAATGTTCTCAGAAGCATAGGTTTGTAAATGGATACATACAATAATTGACCATTTACATTTTTAATGATGACTGCTATTAAGCACGATACAAATTGATCATTGGTACAGCAATATCCAGAACCAGTATTTCACTGAAGTTTATTGGCTGCTGACTTTGTTTCCATTTCTGCTGTGCTTTCCTAGTAATGTGCTTTTCTGATAATAGGATAGGAAATCACTCACTGATTTCCTCTTTCAAAGGGAATTCATAAACATGGCTTCCTGTTAAAAATATATGATTATAAAATACTTTATTGCTGATTCTTAGAGCTGACCACACAATTTTACTATATCTATCAGTGTCAAATAAGCTTCATAGCACTGATAGCCTTCAGGTATCAATATTGAAGAATTTTTGGTTAGGTACACCTTATTTGATGAGTTATACCTAGTGTTTCAGATAAGCTCTGTATCAAAAGTCATATAGCCTAATGAAGAAGAAGGCAGAAGTGCAGTCATTTTAGACACTTCTCTGTAGCACTAAACACTAGCTATAACATACTAATTCCAAAAATTCTCTATAAGAAAGAGCTACTTTAAGATTTGTCACAAACAAATCTCCATGTGGAATATAATTGTGAATACACAGATCCAAATCCAGGATATACAAACCCTGCTGCATGGAATGCCTTGTCACTTGAACCTCCGTATGCTACAGATCTAGTTTAGAGGTGGGAGGGGGGAATATGTTATCTCTTTACTTTCTAAATAAATACCTAGCCACTGAGAAGCTGAGTGTAATTACTCCTTTTCTAATCAGGCGAACAGTTTTGTGCAAAACCCAAGCCACCTTTCTTACTGCCCAGAGTGGTGAAGAGGCAGAGTGGGGCCTGGCTGTACCCTAGCCCCCGTGCTCCCAGCCCTCCCTCCATGTAAACACCACGGGGTCGGAATGCTGCAGGAATTTGGGGGCGGGAGCCAGCCTTTGACGGGAGCGGGAAGAAGCAGCTGCTTTGTGTGACGGGCTGTCATCCATAGCTTGCTTAGCTCATTTGAAGCAAGGGAACCTTCTAAGGCTACAGAGTGAGGCTCCCCAGGAAGCTTGTAAGGCTCCAGAGCAAGGCTGGAGGGGAGCTGCCAGGCAGCTCCTCCTTGGTGCTGAGAGCAGCCGTGGATGCCACATGTTCACAAGCAATACGATGCCGACACATCTCGCCCTCGCTGTTGTGCGGGGAAAAGCAGACTCAAAACACATATGGCCTCTGTTCCCCCTTCAGAACGGAGCAATTCACATGCAGAAATACCATGTGCTCCTAAACTTATGGTAATTTAATGGTTTTAAGTCAATCTTAAAACTGTTGAAAGTGTGTGATGGTAACTTGAGTCCTGCTTCTTGAGTTTCCAGTTAGTTTGACACAAGAATCCTACCTAGGCTTTCATTTACACTTTCATGGTCAAGTCATCTATCAGGATTGAATTAGTTTCTTATGACTATGTTTTGTTTAGAGCACATTAAGATATCCTCTATTCCCAGCTGTGGACATATCTATGCTGATATTCACCAATAGATAAGAATTGAAAATAGCTTTCTAGCTGATCACCCACGAGGACAAGTCAGAAGGACAGTCTATAAATCAAGTTAATACTTTCACCTTCTTTGCAGATTTGTCTGATTTTAAGATATCATGTATTGCAGAGAGACTTCCTTAAATTGATTGGTTAGAACATCCTATTCCTTTGGGACAGGAGCAAGTGTCTCCTTCACTACCGGTCATTTTGTGAAAATGCAGTCTTAATTCTGGGTTTCCTGGAGCCCTAACACATCATGTTTGTCATACATTCAAACTAAAGCTCTGAACCTGCAAATTCTACTTAGAAGAGGGAAAATACAAGGAAGCCCACGTGACACACACATTAACCCGGGGAAAATAAATTTGACTAAATTTCACCAAAATGTCATTCTTTTGCCACCAAATACATTTAGTGCCTGAAGACAGACCTAATTATCAGGACTCCCTAAGCACAGTGAATAACACTTTAAATAGACACTGATCTTCATATCATTAGTTCCCCGTTAAGAAAACTGAAATGCCCTTTAATTATCCAGATGTAGGAGCATATAAGATGGTGCTAAATTTTATTTAAGTACAGACTATTGCTAAAAAGGAAGCCAAAATACATAATTACATTGGCATTAGCATTCTATGGTTGTGTGATATCAAACTGCACAATGGCTGGAACATTCTGTGAAGGGCAATGCTGTCTGGGTAATGTAGCAGAAACACTTATCTAATAGCATGCCCTCCTGTGCCCTCTGTCAGGGTGCCAGCACATTAGTCCTATTATCAGCCTCCAAATACTGGAGGCTTCCACATCGCTGCTGCTGCCAAAAGAAACAAGTCTTCCCTGTTACAGGAGCAAATGTCTGTGCACATAAATGAAACTGAAGAGTAATTAGATTACAGTGTTTCTGACTGACCCTATGCAACAAAATATTCGGTCTCTCTAATTTACATTAATGAAGATCCCACTACGTTTACAGCAGGCTTGGTTTAGTTCACAGGTCAGGTGTTTTCCATAACACATTTTAAATGGACTATTTCAGTCAAGTAGACAAGAAATGTTGAGGTGACTGCTCATAATTATCTTTAAAAGCACTATTTGTCTTTTCAAACCCTACATGATGCAGGGTTTTTTCACATGGGATTAGTATTTGATGTATTCAGGATTTGTTTATTTCTTTTGCAATTTGAACTGAATAGCTAAAAAAATGAGAAACAATAACAAATACCTGTCCAACCACCACCACCAAAAATCCATCAGAAGTTATTTAATATATTTAGCTCCCTCATTAGAAGCATATTACAATACTCTGTCATGTCTGTGTGACAGGCATATTTTAAGCAATTCTATTTAGCAGAAGAAAAAGGCAACCAGGCTTTTGTATGGGATCTAAACCACATACAAACAACCCCCTCACTGGCCTCAAATTAAAAGATATGTCTTGCTTTAATTATTTTTAACAAAACAAATGCCAGAATGCACTTTTCATTAATAAATCTATCAGTGTATTGATAAGTATTCTCACCAACATTGTGGAGTAGAAAACATCTGTTCATTTGAACACATGTAGTTGAATACATATTAGCTTGTATAAACAATCTGTGTAATATTAAGTCCACCATGTTAAATATAAATCAGTCAGTGATCAAAGAGGGCAAGAGCCAAGGGAGGCAATTTTTTATATGGTTTAGGTTTCGTGTTTATAAAATTCCAAAATATTTTCCTGAAACTTGAAATAATATTGATCCCTTAATTCTTTTGGGTCAATTTAAATTATTCTTTATAATTGAAGACTTTGTAGGCGAGGAAAAACAAACAAAATCTTGCTATATTACTGTTTTAGATTAAGCGCCGCCATTTGTGTAAGATGCTTCTGTCCTCCAAACTGTTCCCGGAACTGCTCATGGGAAGAGTGGATTCTGATGAAAATAGAAGCTGTCAGATATCAATCTGTAAATTCCTGTCACTTGTCAGAGATAGATCCTAAGGAGCACTCCATTTAAGGCAAGACAGCTCCTTGGGTTATTTGATGAGTTCATTATAAAAGAACCAAGGGTTCAGCAACTAAATTATTTACAATGGTGAATTCTGTTTCTGCAATTTTATGAAAAAATCCATTCAGAAATAGTGTAATGTGACATGACATCTTTTACACACATAGCTATTTTGTGACTTTAAAACAGTTATTTTATATGGTTCTGAGTATGCCATTATTGACAGTACAGGTTACCATTTATGCCTTGCATATGTGGGGATTCAAACTTGCTCTTCAAGTAACTGAGAAACATATTTCTGGATTTTTTGCTGTAATCTGCTTCTATACTGGGAACAAGTTGTGGGTACTGGAGAACACCTTCTCCTTCCTTTAAAATAAACTTCCTTTTTTCAGTCACAGGAAAGACTAGTAAGGTGTCAGAAACAAGTTACCAATAGCTATCAGGCCTTCCTATAATCCACTGGTCTGGAAAAGAAAAATGCAGTGAATTGCAGGTTAAGGGCAAAGTCTTCCTTATCTGAGCAACAATGACTTTGGGGAAAGAAAGAAAAAAAACCCCAACATGTTTATTTGCATTTAGAATATGTACCATTAGCTCTCCTTCCTCTTCACAAAACTAATGCAAAAGAACTGGACGAGCACCGCCAGTTAACCAGTGTCTCAAAAGGGTGTGCAAGCACCTCACTTCCAGCAAATAATTACGTGCACATTGCAAGGAATGAATCCTGATTTCCAGTGATTCCTGCTCTTAGTCAATTGATGTTTTAGTTTCCCATAAAAAAGCTGCACTGTCAGTGTAGTGTTACATCATCTTCTCTCTTGGTTTAGTTACCTCTGACTGTTTCCATATCACTTCCTGCATTTAAATCTCAGCACCTCTTTCCTTCCTTGCAATATAGACAACATCTTCTGATGTTTCCTACACACACCACAATATCTGCATTCTTGTTCTTTGCACATCCTGGTACAATAACTCTGGCTGTAGTGTTTTAAAACTTTGCCTTTGGTAGGATAGCAAGCAAAAAATGTCCTTTTAAATTTTCCCTTGGCAGAATAATGTGATGGGGAGAAAGCTGAGGAGGTGTCACCAGCAGTGAAAGTGGAAAATGTGCGTTTAATTCCTTGTTCTGCTCCAAGTATTCACAACATCCTTCGACAAGTGATTTGACATAAGTTTTCTATACGAAGCATGAATACAAGAGCAATTTTATCCTTGCCATACTGCTAGTTTTGCATGGCATAACACAGTGATGACCATGGTGATGAGGGACACATCAGTGGAAATGCACATAGGGAATGTCAGCTAAGCAGAGGAAAAAAAAAGTGTCGACTTTATCTTCTAAAGAGGAACTGGGTTAATTCTTAGGAAACTATATTTGCAAACAAGTATGTGCAATCCTGTTATGTACAGACTAATGTTTTTTCTTTGCCTATGAATACTCATTCAGTCAATTTTAATTCACCTGGAAGAGCGTTTTTATCATAACAGAAATGGAAATTCATGTATGAAGACAGTATTTCTAAGTAAACAATGTAAAGCTGCACTCGGGCTGTTCTCACCTAGATACTGGGTGCTGCTTTGTTGCATGAGTTAAGGATGTGGATATTCTGAGATGAGAAGAGGAGCAAGTGTGAATTCTGGTGGCTTTCAAAGAACCTCAGATACATCACCCAAGACAGGCAGGAGTGGCAAACAGAGGTGACATAACACTAGGACAATGATGTTAGTAGTAGTAAATTCCCTTTCCCAGCAACACATTTAGTACATTTCAACCTCCAAAGGCATCACGATGTACCTGTAGGGTGGTACAATACCTAGGGAGAAGGATCAGCCTCTAAGAACAGCTGAAGGGAACGTTGTGTGCTGAGGTCTGAACTGATCCTTATACTTCTGTGTCTCTCTGCTTGCAGGGTGAAATTGCAGTTTGCCTTGCATTATTAAAAGGCTTAAGGTTCTGAATTCATCTTGTGTAATTATGGGATTACTGAGGATGCCTAAATTAGGAATGCAGTCACACTCCCTCTACAGGCCTTTCTAACTATGAGATATAGTTAGATAAGAGATGTAGGGACTGTCAATATAGGCAGATATAGGCAATCTGTCTACACACTTTTCATTGTTGTACATTGTATGGTGCTTTTGATGGACAGCCTCTTTTCACCTCACCCTTGCACAGTCCATGCTGAAGATGGCAGCTTTGATGATATCTCTTTTTGACTGGTTTGAAATTATTTTTATGCTTTCTTCCACATTCCCCAAATCATAGTGTTTCTTCTATGCTAACCAAATCCCCTAATTTTTATTCCTGCAAATCAGCATGTAAAATCCTGAAACAGTCCTGTGTTCAGCATATTCATTTGAATTTACCTACAGATATAACCCATCCTGCTGTGTCCTGTATCTTACCGGTTTTTCCTCTGGTCTATTTTTTTTTTTTTCAAGTCCCACAGTTACATTCCTGTTGAAGATTCATTCATAAACTCATTGAGGCAGAAATTACAGCATTTATACATGTCACACCTTTGTTAAAATAGCTAATGATGTGACTAATCACACAGCAATACATGAGGGTGCTGCAACTGAATCGTGAAGAAAAATACTCTGAGACCTGCATTAGCACAACAACATCCAGTTTAAATAAATCCAGGTTTCTTATTTGTTAAGCAATTGCTACAAACCCATAAAAAAATATAAAAAAATACAAAAATATTGGTGGACAAGAAATTGGCTGGTCAGTCAAAACATTGTGGTCAGTGGTTTGATGTCCCAGTGAGACTGGTGATAACTGGCATTCCTCAGGGGTTGGTATTGGGACTGGTGCTGTTTAAACATCTTTATTGGAGGACAGTGGGACTGAGAGCACCCTCATCAAGTTTGCCAGTGACACCAAGTTGTGTGGTGTGGTCGACATGCTGGAGGGAAGGATGGCATCCAGAGGGACCTTGACTGGCTTGAGAGGTGAGCCTGTGCAGACCTCATGGAGTTAAACCAGGCCAGGTGCAAGGTCCTGCGCATGTGTTGGGGCAGTTGCAAACATGGATACAACCTCATGATGAGTGGATTGAGGGCAGCCCTGAGAAAAAGGCTTGAGGGCATTGGTGGATTAAAAACTGAATATGATCCAGTAGTGTGTGCTTGAAACCCAGAAAGCCAACTGCATCCTGGGCTGCATAAAAAGAAGCATGGCCAGGAGGTCGAGGGAGGTGATTCTCCTCTGCTCTCACAAGGTACTGTGTCCAGCTCTGGGGCAAGTCCAGAGAAGGGCCACAAAAATGATCAGAGGCCTGGAGCACCACTCTTACGAAATAAAGACAAAGACATTTCAGTACCTCCAACCCTAGAACAGGAAGGTTTTTCCTGGAAGTTGTCAGAATTTTTTTTCCAGATACCTGACATTATCATGTGTAGTAATGAGTATTTCTGACATATTTTAATCATTCTTAAATTCCTCCAGTTCCCTTTGCAAACTTGGCCTATGAAAGCCAGTTACCAGTCTACATAGATTATTAGATATCATACTCGATTTTTTTTTTCCTTCCCTCAAAAGACTACAGTGACCTCTTATCTGGAGCTGATATTTGACCTTTCAAGTACTTCCTAGTCTAAAATAAATCACACAGAAAAAAAATTTACACTAAATCTTGAAAGTTTACCACTACCCAAAATAATCCAACATGTCCTGGACTAATCAAGGCGGTCCAATAGTGCTCAGTCTAGCAGTGAAAAATGCAGCAATCTGAGTTTTAATGAATTTCAAGAGAAATAGTTTTAAGTTGGCAGAACAGTCTGGCATGCAATTTAAGAGTATTTACTCATGTGTTCTGTTAAAATAATTTTGTTCTCCCTGCTATCTAACCTCAAATTACAAACTGTGGACAAATGAATAACATTTAGACTTTTTATCTTTTATATTCACTGTAAGGCTTCTCTTTTCAGGAAAAGTATAGCAGAAACATGTGACTGCACTAGCCAAAAACCAGGAACAACTTTACCCAATCAACATTTCTTTTTTTTTAAAAATTTCAATTAGAAAAGCTGTACATGACATAACCGTAATCCAATCAATCTTCATCTTGCTCACATGTTTAAAATGTTTTGTTTTCCTTAATTAATTAATCCATTCAGTCCATCAGAAGAAAAGAAACCTAGTTGTACACAAGCAAGAAGAATACTTCATTCTCTGTTTTAAAAAAAAGAAATATTTCAGAGAAACCAAAACACTGCAGCAAGAATACTTCTTGCATAGCAATTAGACCTTTCTAACAAGACATTTTTCATTGGACTTTGCTTTCTTTTTGCTTTGCAAGACATTTCAGGTCTTCTTACGCAGTAGCCACTTTCCTTCTGAAGAGAGAAAAATATGTCTCTTCTCAAAAATTTTAAAAATAGGACTGATTTTAAGATCAAAACAACATTTGCAACTAGAATGACTGGGGACTCTTGTCACTGGAGTTACAGCTTCAGGTGTACGCTGTAGATGTGATGACAAATGCTCACAGTATCATGACATGATGAAATGTATTTCTTTCCCTTATTTAGGTAAATAGTTCTTATTAGTCATACTGAAAATAGTGGACTAAACCCTGAAGATTTACTCTGTGCTTAATCAGTTGTCAGGCAAACCTCCTGGGAAGTTAATAGGCATCTGCCTGGGAAATGTCAGAGTAGGAGTTTATTAAAGCCCTTAAAATTGAAATATATTAATAAGATTTGCAGAATCAGACCACCAATTTAGCATGCACTGAAAATGTTGATGGAACCTGGGTCAATCAAAAGGCTGTAGAAAGGCTGAGCTGGAGCAGGCACAAATCCAGTCAGTGCCTGCTGTGTCTCTGGATGTTGTGGGAGTAGTGTAATGAAAAGTGACTGATGTAGCTTGACAGAACTCTTTAAAATGACACATTGAGCTAGATTCAGTGAAAGGGTAATGGACAGATGGTTTTCATTTTTGGAAATTTAATGGCTATTTGACATTCTTTGTCATTAGGGATTCTGTTTAAAACTGTATTGAATTCTGATAATTTTTGTTTCCTGTTTTAGCAGAACAGTAGCTTTGCCATCACTACAACCAGCAAAGCATGCCTGTTAAAAGCCTCTACTTTGCAGCAGAATGACTGAAAGATTTCTTGAATATAAAATATTCTTACTTATTTTCAACAAAGAAGTTGTTTGAAGGGAGAAATGGTCTCTCTTTACTTCCTAGGTGTTTTTCTTTCATGAAGACACAAAACTGCACCACTTCTTTCATTAGTCATATTCAGAATGGGTGTATATGCATGGCTTGAAGTATGAAATTGGAGTTTCAGTGAGTAACCTGAAGTCCTTTTTCCTGAAAAAGGAATTCCTTTAACCTCAAAAGACATTTTATTCATACATTTTATAATGTTCTAGTAAAAATCTGAATATGAATTTTTTTATATTGTTTGCTCATATATGTCTTATTAATATTCTAACAGAAAACTTATGACTGCAGAAATGTCAATATTGACTTCTCTTTTCTTTATTTCCTTGCAAAACCAATGCTGCTTTATTTGCTACAGAAAGATATTGTTGCTCCAAGCATTAAAGTTGATATTATGAGATCTACATGTTCTTACAAAGAGACAAGAATAAAAGTTCAAATTTGTGGCCTACTGACTCAGTCAGTGTCCTTTTGAAGCATCATTGTTTACTGATGGGTTCATGTTATAAGGCATATTCCATTTTCATTACTTATAAATGGTACAAGGCTTATTTCATTATTTATTTATTTAGATCCCATGTTGTTTTTTGAGTTAGTGAGTATCTGGGTAACTTCTGGAGTTTGATGCAAAAGGGCAGATTATCAGCTCTACTTAGCTCACCCATTTTCACTGAAATGCATCAAAGCCTCTCTTGGGTATATGGTTGCTGGCTGACTGCTGGCAGGAAACCCTTGATGCTGTAAGAGTTTCCTCTGTCCCTCTGAATTGAACACTTCCCAGGTGGCTGCATTAGTAAGACAAGTAGGAATATGCTTTCCTGGCAGTACAGCAGATCCAGGCCATGTGGGCATTTTTGGGTTGCCCTGAGGCTGCTTCAGCTTGGAGCATGGAGAGAGATGGGAAAGCGAGTGGCTGTGGGGCAACCTCTGCCCTTTCCCACGCCCAGCACAACTCTGGCTCCCAGATCTCGACCAGACTGCACCTTGCTGCACTGCCAAGTGTGACAGCCTGGCAGTGTGCTTTCTGGGAAGCAAACCCTTCCTCCCGACCAGGACACCGTGTTCACATCCAGTCTGCTTGCTGCTAGCCCCCTAGGATGGCTCTTAGGTATGGGGTGATTCAAACTGGAGTGGCAGCCCAAGCGTGTCATGCTGGCAGGTGTAGGAACCAGGTGCAGGGTGACCCCAGCTCAGCAGAGGCTTAGTGTATTGCCACAAGGATATCCACACTCCCAAAGGGGTGAGGGGCTGTCCCGTTGTCCCACACTGCTGCCATCAAGGGCTGACGTTGGCCTCACCTTTGGGAGGAGGCTAGCAACTCTCCATTCCCACTACCAGGTGTCATGATGCAAAACCACACACCTGGGTGGGAAGTTAAAGTATGTGCTGGACATACATTTTAGAAAATGTTAAAAGTCTCCAGGTTTAATTTGAGGCATGAACCTAATCAAAAAGGGTTTCCCTTCTGCTTAGGCAAGCACTATTGAGATTAAAATTTTCTCTGAGAGTAGACACCCTTCCAGGTTAAATACAATCACACAACAAAGCTTGCCAGCACTAACTAACTGCAGGACAGAAATCAGTCAGATATTGCTTGCCACTCTATCTGGTTGGAACCAAAATATCAGTGCAGAACACAGATTTTTTTTTTTTTTTTTTTTTTAAAGCAAGGAATGAATCTTTTAAGAAAGAGGATCATTGCTAATGTTAAAGCTTTTTAAGTACTTTTTTTTATTTTACAGTAGTTCTAATTTTCATTAATGATTTTTCATGGCTGACAAGTCACCATTTTTATTTATATAATTTAATTTAAAATATTTTGCATCTGTAAGCAAATAATGCAATTAAGATGTAGATTAACTCTTTCATTTTTGCAGTGAAAGGCCTGTTAATTTTTTTCCACAGTACTTTTATGAAGGTAACACAATTCTCAGCTGTGACTTGAAGGGATTATCCTGTACACCTCTTCAGTAATGTCTCTTGTAAGGCTGGTAGGAAGAATGCCAAATGAGCCACTACTATTTCCCTGTAGCATAACAACATCTTCAGAAGGAATAACTGGCTCAGGCCAAGAACTTATTTCATAGATATGGCAGAATTACTGACCCAAGCTGGATTTGAACCAGCCACCATATGATTTAAATAGGAGATGAAAATTGATCTCAAAATAACCTCAGCAATCTAAGCCAAGGAAGCAACAAAAGGATGAATGCTTAGCACTGCAGGAAAAATAAATATCCTCTTTTAGAAAACAGACCTTGTCACAAGAACCCAATGCTCATACTTCACCTAGTATCTGAAGCTGAAGAATCTGCCTTGCTGGTAAACATAAGCAAAACAATAAGAAATGGCTCACTGTTTGTATTTATTTATAATATTATCACATATCACATATATAATGTGTCATATCTCCCAAGTTTAGCAAGTATTCATTGTGACCTTTAGCAAAACAGTAGCTTCCTGAATTCCTGGATTGTATTCTTCATGGAAAGTTGGGGTCTCCCACAAAACTTGTTTAGCAGATGGATAAAATCCAGACTGTGAAAATGGCCCCACATTCCAGCTAGGCAAATAGAGTAGGTGAAAACCGTGTCATCTTGGTATCTGCTTGTTTTCTTGTGCTTTCTGGAGTGCGCTGCTGGACAAGTCACACCGGACCCAGATGTTCAAATAGTCTGTTCCAGAAAATTCAGGGGTGGAGAGATTTTTCTCAGAGAAAGAGTTCTAAAAGGTCTTTGACAAGAGGAGTAGGTTGTTTGCCTGTATGACAAACATTTTAACTGTACCAGAGGATATGTTCTGCTTCTGGAATCCAGTACATAAATTACAAAGAAAAAAATAGTGTCAGTCTAAAGGACCATCCACTAATCTACTTGTTTATATCACAGGTAATATGTAAGTGCTTTTCAGAGCTAATCCTGTCAGCCATAGCATAAATGCAAAGGCCAATAAGATTACTTGGAGATGAAGCATTTTAATAGCATCCCACAGTCAGGAAGTAAACAGATTATGAAAGGCAGCAACTGGCATTGATTTTATTTTGCAGCTTGGCCTGAATGTCTTAATCTTGATGAGTCTTGTAATCAATCTTGTTTGAATTTTGTATGAGATTTTAGCTCATCCAGAGGCTAAGAAAATAAGGAATTTCAAAAATAAGAACATTAAACCACAAATCATGAGAGGGAAGAAAACTGCAGTGTGAGACCCGACAGTGAAATCCTCTTTGCTGCGCCTCAGAGGTACTTGACAGGGTTCAAAGGACGAATCTGTGAAACAGCTGTGCAGAAGAATTACTGTGATGGTGCCCACCTGGAAGCATGGGCTCTTCAGAGAGAAGTCAGATTCTGTAGGTATGTTGTTAGACAGTCTCCAGGCTTTTCCATCTGTGGATTTGTTTTTCTCCTTTATCACTCTGGACTATTCCCAGTGAGGACGATGTTATTCTGTTGTGGTTTTAATATGAAGACACCCATCAAAAACAGAGATTCAAGCTTTAATTATTCTGAAAGGGGTCTCATTCATGCAACAAAACTGCTTTGCCAATCAAACAGATACAGAGGGACAAGCAAGGAAATAGCCCTTCAAAACTGTACTGTTGCTTCAAACCAACACACTAATGTAGAGGAGGGAATGTGTCCTAAATTGCCGAATCAGTGAACTTAATGCCTTGATTTTGATCTATGACATCTTTCTGACAATCATCATCCTGTAAGAGCTGTTATTCCTTGCTATAACACTACTGTGAAAGTTCTCTACAGAGAACTGGAGAGAGAGAGAAAACTATTTATCTGCAAGAAGGACTGTTTTGGAAAGCATGGGGAAAATCTAGATCAACAGACTGCATACCAGCAGTCTGGTTTTCTGCCACAGAAGCCTTGAGTGTGGTGGAAGAAAGTACTGTGTTTCATGAAGTTGACTAGCAGGACTAAATTAACAAGAAATTCATATATGCTCTTTTCATAGAACAGGAGCAGTTGACATATCGTTTGCCACAACACTTTTCTCCCCAAAGTGTTGGATTATGTCCAACATTTTTTCATAAAACACATAAGTCTGTATGCTTTTCTACCTGTGTAGGTATGGCTCCAGATTTCCACTCGTGTTTGCAAATCCAGTATATTTTAATACATTTTTAGTCTGTTGGTTTGAAGTTCAACCCTTCTTCTCTGTCCCTGCAGCTAGATAATTTGTTTTTGTGACAATCAGCTTTTACCTAGAATTCATGCCAAATCTGCTGGTGCACTCATTTTGTGCGGTTATACTTCCATTTCATACTGCCAGGCTAAATGAGAGGGCAATTACATTCCCCTCAGGTTAATAACAGAAACAAACGAAGAAACTTCATAGGAGTGGGCAGGGAGTAGCTAATACAATTCAGAAAATATCCTTTAGTGCTGTGAAATAAGAGGCATTGTTTGAATGTGAATGTGAAAGCTAACAGCAGAAATATGTTGAGCACAGACAGAGAGGTAACAGCACGCTAAGTGGAAAGCAAGAAGGAGGACTGGATGCTGGTGAGACCATCAGCACAAAGAGTGTACAAACAGTGTAAAAGCAGTTCAAAACATTCCTGAATAAAATAAAAAGTATTGTGGTAGAAGTAGAGAAAGACTTGCAACAGATGACAAAGCAATGCATCCTACTGCCTACTGACTTTGCTACAGTTTAGGAGCATTGGCCATTTGGACTTTTTCTGCCTATACAAAGGATTGCATAAAACAAGTATCTGGCTCCACCATTAGTTTCTCCTAACACAGAGTCCTAAAACACTGGCTAACTGCTGAGGACAGACAGACATTCCTGTATGCCCTGTAGGTGACCACCATTGCATGGTTCAGCCCTATTTTCGGGCCACTCTCTCCTGTAAGGGAATGGCTGAGATTTGGCATCATCCAGATTTATAAATTTATTTATAAATTTATAAATTTATAAATTTATAATATATAATATATATTTATTTCAAAGCATGACTTCCGCTGAAGCCTTAGCTCTTAATTTCATAAAGGCTCTTGGTATTTTCTACTTCCTCAAATTTTTTTGAATCAAAACATTTGTATTTTTTTGCAATGCGCTACTTACCTTAAAAGCTGTCCCAGAACTCGTATATCAATTATCATGCACAACTCCTGCAAATTATTCCCAAAATCCACTTCTGCAATACATGTGTAAGAAGCAAATGAGTTACATGCTAGTTTTGTGGGGAAGAAGGGTGGAGGAACAAGGTAAAGCTATTAGATAAGGAGTGGAAATCCAAGACTGCACAAATATCTTTTTTTCTGTGAATTAAAGTAAATACATACTATCTGAGAGCAATTTTATGAAAAGGGAAGAGTAAAGGAAACTAAGTCTTCAGTATCTGTAGCTTTTTGGAGAAGACAATTAATTTCAGCAAAAAATTAGTTTCATGGCAGGTGTGTAGCATGTTATGCAATAATATATGAAAAAAAAGTATTTTGACCAACAATTATTTTTTGAAAAGTTGGTTCTCCCTAAGTGGGATTGCCCTCTTGGCTTTGCTGTTTTACTGTTTCTCTACAAGGGCTGTGAATTTGTCCCCTGAGGCAGATCAGTGCTGCAATTTTAGCACCATAATTTTGTGGAAGCTTTTCAGCATAACTGCTTGATTTTCAAGACTAGTTTTGAAAACTGAATATAAAACACAAAATAGTCCAGGAAAATTAGCCTCAAAATGCACTTTTTGTTTCTCTCTTCTTCCAATGCTGAGGAATCATGTCATCACTCATCTTATGCTTATTTTAAGGAAAGCATAATCCTTTTGAATCTTCTAGAGATTTTGTTGTCTGAAGACCCTCATACTTCCTTTCAGCAGCTTTTTTGAATTACCGTCTCTATTGACCACTTTGGAAAGGTTGTGGAAAAGCCTTTCCAGCTGACACAGACCCATATTAGCATCTGTGCACTCTAACAGTAACAGCTACTGTCCCTTCCCAAGAGCCTTGGGAAAGGTGTCCTGGCACCCAAAATGCTATATGGAGATTTTTACGTGTGCACTGACCTGCTTGACAATGCCAAATGAGCTCTTAGTGCTATCACAGAAGAATCTTCCTGCTGTTTTCTTTTCCATGATGGGAAGCAGGAATACGGTGAAAAAACTCCATTGTATCCTCCTGTTGCTGGCCAGAGGTTTGTTACTTGACTGAGCATTACTCAGTGCCATTGCCTGGTTCATTCCAACTCATTATTCCAAACCCCAGTATGGGCCAGTCTACTCACCTCTCCTTCCCTCTGTGCTGAAGAACAATTCATCTCTTGCCACCTCTCAGTTTGCACACTGCTTGTGGAGTCCACAGAGGGACGTTTAAGAGTCATTCCAGCACACTCATAATGGCTTAAAGGGATAAGAATGAGCAAGTGCAAGCTCCAATGTCTTCTGATCCACCTTATTAATGGTCTAAAGATTTAAGTCTCCAAAAGGAAAAACAGATAGGTAGCTACAGTACTCTTAACCACTGCTTTGTAACACTTCCTTTATAGTCTAAGAGTGCCATCAGTGTTTCAGTATTCATGTTATCTATGTTAATGTAAAACAACAATAAAGCTATCAAAACAGAGAACCACCTCTTGAAAACTCCTTAATGGCTAGTCTATGCTCTGGAGTATATAAAACATACCAGAAGATAATATCCAGATGAATCATTCTTCCCCGGAACCTCCTGAAATTACCCATCTTGCAAAGTAAAGCAATAATTTGCAACACATACTGTACTAAACTGTGGATTACCCGGGAAAGAGCACGCCTCATATTGCAATTATAGGCCAAGAGAATTAAGTAGCTGAGTCTCTGTGTAAGGTGATCAAGAGTCACTGAGACAGGTAAAGGGCTATTCTGAAAATGATGTAAATTGGTACCTTTCTGTATATTAACCTTTAAATACTGTACAGTTGCTGATGGAAATACGAGTGTACAACAAGGGAACAATTTGTCTGTACTGTCATTTATAATACTGGTGAAGCTCCACAGAAATGTGAGAATATTTTTTTAATCCTCCCATAGTCCTGTCAGGTATACTACTAATTATCCTGGCTCATGCTGTTGGAAAAGGGGCTCATACATTCTCATGCCAGATTGCTGAAACAGTGTGTTTCGCGATATAGGAAAGCACTCATTGTTTCCTTTCATTTGTAGAAGAGTATATATGGCATTTCACTGTAGCTACAAGAAGAAAATAGGCCATCTGTTTTAAACATATTGGTATAAAAACTGTGTTGTGGTCTGGTATCTTACTTTCAGCTGAACCGACAAAACTTTCTCAAAAAATCCTTCATACTTCTTCAAGTATTTCTGTGTCTACCTTCATCTTATATCAATACTATACTCTGTGCATTGTCTAGAGAAGAACACTGATTGTGGGTCAACAATCCTTCCTTTGTTTTGGGTTATAGTTATTTCTGAGTGTTTTCTTTTTTGACTGTTATGTTTATCTTAGGTTAGTGATGCTGGGACAGACTTGAGTGTGAGCTCCAATAACAAACCTGTTATGTAGTTGATTTCTGAGGCTAAGTGTAAACCACAAAACCAAAAATCTTTATGTATAGTCAAAAATAAAAATCATTTTATGAGAAGCAAAAACCTGCATCAAAATTGGATATGTATTTTCTTTTTTCCCCCTTTATTTTGCACATCCATGAAAATATGAGAAATAATAAAAATTGAGTTTAAACAATATTAATCACAGTGCAGGAAATATTTGCATTGAATTGAAAAGCACTAGAAATTATATCATCATATTAGCATTTGCATGAAATCTGTATACCAAAAGTAGGTGAATGAAAATATTTAGCCTATGCAGAGTAATACTGAAAGTCCAATGAGCTTAAAAAATTCATGGGACGTACCAAGGAAATGCCAAACATATGGGATGTGAGTCTAAAGGGTGTCAAATTTCCTCATTTTTAAATGTACATGGAGCAAGCCTTCCCAGCAAAACCTGTATTTATTTCTGAAGCTGAAAGTCAACTTGAAATGGACCCAAAAAAGCAAAGACAAACATAAATGAAACTTAGGATTATTTCAGTATCAAATAGTTACTTACTGAAAATTAAATGTGATTTCCGTTGCACTAAAATTCAGGTAAGTAGTGTATACAGTCCATTTAGATATTTAACAAATGTTATTCCTGAATGACAAAATCAATATGCACTGTTTGAGAAACATAATTTTTTTGTTGTAAAAGCATAAAATATCCTGGTCAACAAATTCAAATATTAAAAGATATTAAAAATAATATCTTTCTCCTACACTACCTAGTTCTTGTTCTCTGTGCAAGGGCCAACTGGTGAAAATAAGGGAGGCCAGTTGCAAGACTATAAACTAATCTTACAGAACAAATAAAACCTGAAAACAGAAGTATGCAAAAGAAATTAAAATTCTGATTTTTAGATATGTTGATTGGGCTGATTTTTAACATATTTTCATTTCAAAATTAAAAAAAAACCCCAAAAAATAAAAAAGAAAAACAAAACAAACAAACAAACAAACAAACAAACAACCCCCCCACAAACAAACAAACAAACAAAACCCAAAAAAACCAAAACCAAAACAAAAAGCCCCCACAAAACTCTTCATGGATATATTTGCTCTGCAGAAATATAATTTAAAAAAAATAGTTCCGTTCTGATCACTGTTCCTCTACAAATTCTCTTCTTCTCTCCCTGGATTTGCAGAGAGGCTGAGACTGCTCAGTCTGTAGAACAAAGGCCTCAGGGGATCTTACTAAAGTATATAAATACCTAATGGAGCAAATGAAGATGAGCAAGCCAGGCACTTTTTATTGGTGCTCAGTGACAGGATACCACGCAATGGGCACAAATCAAAACCCATGAAATTCACTATGAACACAAGAATAAAATGGTTTATAGTGAGGGTAGTCAAATACAGGAACAGGTCTCCCAGAGGGGCTGCGGAACCCCCGTATGTAGAGATGTTTCAAACCTGACTGGACACAGTCCTGGGCAACTGGCTCTATCTGATGCTGCTTGAGCAGTGGGGCTGGACCAGATGATCTGGAGAGATCCCTCCAACCTAAACATTCCTGTGATTACAGCACTTCAGACTTGGGAGCTGCCCCATTAAGTCTCAGTGATTCCATTGAGATTGTAGCTTTGTAATTGCCCGCAGATCTCTAATTTAGCCTCTTATTTTATAGTGCTGCATGCTTCTGGATTATTGGTTTACTTTTGGGCTCCCAGTTTGAACTCATTGCAGGGAATCAGGTTTCCTTCTATGTAATAAATGTTTGCTGTAAGATACTGTAAGATAGATTTTTAGTCTCACATTTCCTTCTGTAATGCACCTCTAATAATTAAAATTGAAAAAAATTCCAAGAGATTTTTAAAAGCTATGTATAACACTTAATTACATTAGTCATACAGAAGAGATTTGTATTGTCATAGTAACTAAACCAAGATTCTTTTTTTCCCTCTTACGCTGTCATAATATATTATATAAATATAATATCGTGTCTTTTTCTTGAAGAGGCATGTCTGAACGCTTTTGAGGATATTTTTGTTTGGACATACATTCTACACATTGCTGTTCAGATACAGTTCCTCATCTCACAAATGTTGCTTGAGCTTGGCTTTGAGCAAATGAGTATGCCGTAAGAGCACAAGACTCTATTCATCTGTGCAGAAATGAGTGTAAAGATTCAGGTTACCAGAGCCCCTAACTTTGAGTTGGAAGTCGGACACATACTGGCCTTAATCAAATGATGGACTGCTTCATCTGATTTAGTATCTAAGGCTTAGCAGAACTGGGGCCTTAGGACTGGAGTTGCAAACTAATCAACTGACCACCTTCTACATCTTGGGGTTATTTCTTATCACCAGTTCTGCTGGGAAACACCTTTGCTACCGAACAGTTCACTGATACCGGAGTGCACTGCAGTGTACTTTTTACTTGAATAATCTTTGTTCATCCTTAAAGTTATAAGGAATTACTCTGAAGTAATTAATAATGCCAAGAGTTACTATATTTACATTGTACCTTGTTCATAAACAAAAAACAAAACCTGATTATAAACCTAGCAGACCATGTCTTAGATTTTGATTGGTAGAAAATCTGTCATTAACCCAGGAAAATCAGTAGTTTTCCAGCACAGCTGCTCAAACATGCTGGGGAATTTACTGTGGGAAAAAAAGCGGGGAAAAAGGCACTATCAGCATTGTAAAACATTGATTAGAGTTTATTATACAAAATAATTACATTTAATCAGTTATTACAGTTAACAAGTGATTTCTTGGGGATTATTATTACTTAATTGTTATTAAAGATCTGACTACAGATGGCATATGCAGTTCACTGCTTATTATTACTTTTATGAGCACAGATGGCACAGTACAACCAATAAGACTAGCAGACAGTGATCTTTTTTCCTAATGTAATAACAAATGAATGTATTGAGTGATTTTTTTTTTAATTTTTACAGAAGTGCTACAAAATAGCTAATGTACTTAACTCTTTAGATCGTTTTGCTTTAAAAACAATTTCTACATGCTCCATGTAGAAGCCTGTTCAGGAGATTCCCAAATTAATGTTACAGACTCAAAATATTTGCCTTATGATGTTCATTCCAACTTACCCTTTGCATAAGAATCAGCTTGACTTGAACTCTGTGAACTCTACTGGCAAAATTTCTAAGGCATAAAAATATCAGTAACAGTCATACAAAGAAAGAAAGGAGCTCAGGAACATTTTAAAGTTATTTATTTAAAAAGAGAGTGGTAGATTTGTAAGAAATGAAAGAAATAAAAAAGATGCTAATGTAAGTGCCAAAAGAAGTCCTTTCAAACTACCAAGAAAGAATTATATCAGCAAAAGATCAAAAGTTTGTTCAGGAGCAAAATCACAGCATGTTGTACTTTCTTACCTTCCTTTCCAACTTTGTGTCCTGTGTGAGGGGTGGGAGGGTAAGTGTGTGATTTTATGAACTGTTTACTTAGACTAAATAGATTCCTAAAACCAAGGCAAGTGTGCTGTGATAACTACAGCTTAATTATTTAGCCAAGCCTATCCAGTAGTTTTGTCTCAGAGTTACAGTCCTTCTCCAAGTCTCCATCTCTAGTAAGCAAGCCAATCATGTCATTTGTGGTACAGTGGTATTATCAAAATACCTAAAAAGTGTTGCACTCCTAAGATGTAATTATAGTACTCCTGTGTGAGAGCTTTTATAATCAGTGGTTGCACAAAGCTGGAACATATTTCACTATTCATCTTAGGTCATATTAAAAATGTATTGCTAAAGTATTCCACTCACCTCTAAAATATCCTTAAGCATATTTCAGAAAAGGCAAACAACAATGCTAAGTCTTGTTATTATTAGAGAAATGTTATTGGAATACTCCAGTATTGAAACAGAATGAAAAATATGTCTCATGAAAAGTAGAGTAAACATTACATCATATTAATTACGTGATGTAATATTATACTTAAATATAATGCATAAATAACTTATAATACAAAAATAAAATGCAAAAAAAAAAATCCATATACCAAGATTTTAAAAAAGTATTAATCACCTGATAAATAAGTCAAATGTGGGCATAGAAAACTTTTACTTTTTTTTGCAGAGGGCATATATCCCAGCAGCTATATACCTAAGTATATCGCAAATAAAAGGAGTGAAAACAACACTATTTTTAAAATACTTTTATGCTAGTTCTGTCATTATACTAATTCTGCCATGCACTGATTATGTCTCTAATTTAAATCTGTAGAATGGCACCTCTAACAGTTTGTTGTTAAAACCCTCCAAAGATAACATTCTCTACTTTAAGCCCCTTCTAAGCTTGATTCAGTATGCCAAGGCATCAACAAAAACAATTGCATCTGATCTTCTGAATACCATTTTTATAATGAGGTCAACATCTATCCTTATATATCATTTACTTACAAGTTCAGAAATTATTTAATTACTTTTTCTTATTGAATTGTTACTCAACAGCTGAGCTGTGGTAACTGGCAAAGTTCACACCCTAGTAGAATCCATTTGGTAAGTAAAATCCATTAGCTTAAACCACTATGAAACTGTGCATAAGAAAATCACCATCAAGGACTTGTGGTTTAACTGGTGGTTTGATTTAATGTGTTTCACTTATCACAGCTTGGCAGAGAAGCAGTCGCTTGTTTAGCCACAATAACATGATAGCTTCTATTGTATGGCCATTTCCTTTGCATTTTCCATTATGTCATCCAAAGAAGGGCCTGGTTCTACCTGTCTTGCATTAAAAGGGAGCTATTGTTGAATAGGCATGGCAGAAGAGCACCCTCATGTTATTTCTTTTCCCAGCTCTGAAGAGTACATGAAATAATACAGACTGTTAAGGGAGTAGTAAACAGAAGATATGTCAGGTTCAAAGGGTAATAATCAATGGTTTGGTGTTTGGCTGGTGGTCAGCAACTAGGACAGTACACCAGGAGTTGAAATTGCAGTGCACCTTCAGCAAATTTAATTCGAGCGTATGATTACCGTAACAAAGAGCAGCCCTCATAAATGGGAGAACTAGACCAGCACAAACCTTGTGAAATTCAACAAGGAGAAGCACCGAGTTTTGTGTGATAGATACATCAGCCCTGTGCAGCTTGATGGTCTGGCAGCCAGGTGAGCAAGAAGCGATCACACTGAAAAGGAACCTGAACTGAGTCAGCTCACTACTGTCATGAGTGTGTGCTGAGCTGATGCATGGTCAAAGAACAGTAATTGCTCTGTAGATCTTGTCCTCTGCCTGCTGCTGGTGAGGTTACGTCCGGAATATTTTCTTTAGTTAGACCCTCTTCAGTTTCACCTCACCTCAAATTGGGAGGCCCAAAACTAAAGGCTAGTAAGTAGGACATGATGTAGAGAGGATGGGGGAGATTGGCTTCTTTAACATGGTATAAATGAGCTAAAGATGATCTAAAGGAACTAATTATATATAACTGTGGGGTAGCTACAAAGATGAGAGATGAGCCATTCTGTAGTATCAGGTGACATAGAAGAGGTAACAGCCACAAGAGAAGTTCAGCTGGACCTTAGGAAAGACTTTTTCGAGAAGAGGGTATTATGGCACTGAAACAGGTGACCCAAACTGTTTGTGAAATACCCATTACCAGAGAGTTTCATAACTTGACTGAACAAAGTAGAGGTTGACCTGAACCAGTGGCAATCTACTTTGTGACTTTGGAGTGGAATCTCCACAAGTCACTTCTACTCAGAATTTCTGTGATGCTAGAAGCATACGAATTCATGATGTGTGCAGCAGAGGAATTGTGTATGATTCACGTAAATATTTTGGAGTTCAGTATCAGTAATATACAAACATTTTCAATGCACAAAACTCATGACAGTCAACTGTCCAACAGAAACTGGTAGAAGAGCAAACAGAAGGGATTGGAATGGTCATATGCTCCACGCTCATGGTTCAACTATAAGAATACCTCTCCCAAATGTAGCCTTTTAGGCATTAAGTATCGAAGTTTTAAAATAAGAAAAAAATGAAAGAAAAATCATGAAAGTCTTCTTAATTTATGGTAATGGTAATGACAATGGTAAAAACACGTGTGCAAACCCTTAATTAGGTATTCTGCCTAAAGATATTCACTTCTCTTTTCAGTATTTATTAGGATAGAAAAAAATAATTCCCAGAATTTTCAAGAAAATTTGGTATAATTGTACATAAAATACTTAAAAATATCTGTTCCTTTCAAGTGGATTGTGACTACAGAAAGATATTTAAATGTCTTCTTGTTTCTGAGCAGTACTTGTAACAGTGCAATATGTTTTTCCTCTCTAGTTTCTGTTTTTTAAGTTTAAGTAAGTTGTGTAGTATGAAGGAAAAAAATCTGAGTTTTTATCATAGAATCATGGAATGGGTTGAATTGTAGGGGTCTTTTAAAGATCTTATGGTTCAGCCCAGATTATCTAGTCTAACTCTCAGGTCTGTTTTAATATGTTTTGTGAAGTGTTTTTGTTTTAACTTTTTCCTCTCTTCACCACTGGATCAATTCACCACTTGGAGTTTGGTCTGCCTCTTCTTCTCTGCACCTTGCTCAGAGAAGTCTTACACTTTTGGAAGCACCAAAACCTGAAAAAAATTACTGAAAATGATCACTTTTACTGTGCCAGCCTGTGGGAAGTACTGATGGAGAAGGGAGAAAGGGGATCCTCATTCTTTCCTTCAGCGTGCTCTCTCTGGTGTATCATGTTACAACACTCTCCACTGCTGATGTTCAGTCCATGGATCACTTTTCTTTCTCTCTTTCTTGGTAACTATTTCAATGTTAGCTACAGTCATCCATCCCCTAGCCTCTGTATTTCCTTCCATGCAGGCTATTTGAAGCCTGCATGTAAAGGTAAGGTGCAATGACTTCTCGAAACCTTTGGCTATCTGGACGATCGAATGCAACCAATAAGTTTCTATAAAAGTTCAGACAGTGCTGCCCTAAGTCAAAACATCTGTCAGAGAGAGTAACTGTTGAGTTAAAATTAGAGCCAAAACTTCATTGCCCCAATCGGTCAGTGAATAAAAATTTTGTCAGTCCTTCTGAGGAAAGTATTTTCATCTTTGGTGAGATCCTACAAAAGAGATTTTTATCGTTACAGATGTTGTGGCAAAGGGACAAAGCTAACTTTCATTAAAGTAATAAGGGAAAAGCTGGCTTTTCAAAATAGAGTTTGAAATTGTGAAGGATTTGAGAAAAAAACAGTGTTTATTGGAAAGACAGCACTCCTTATTAGAGCTAACATGTAAAGATTCCAGTATTCAGGTGTGAAAAGAAAACAAGCCCATCATTTTCTATGGTTCAAGCTTTTCTGGAGTAAATGCTTTCTCCTTGTGCAATAGAAGCTATCAACACTTAAAAGAGAAATGGCCAGAATCCTGCTGTAAGGTTTTAGGCCTTAAAACATGGTATAGGTTTATGATCATTAAAAAAAAAAAGCCCATCAAACCAACTAACAGTGTAAAGCAAATCAAATACAAAAGATTCATTTGAAATACTTTTTCAAGAACAAAAGTAATGAGCTGGGTTCTTAGCACATGAACATGTGTAACGAGAAACAAAAGAATGTGCATATGTTTATAGCTCCACAGGCAAGCATGGCGTGCAGTTTTATGTGACTTTGCTCAGGGTTTGTTTTCTTCTCAGCTGTGCTTTTTCTCCTTTTGTATTTATTTTTTTTTAAAAAGTATGGGTTGTTACCATACATCTTGGCCTTGAAGCTGCCAGAGTAATTATTAGCAAGACTACTTGACACATGAGAATTTGTGCACTCTGATGTGCATTCTAATCTGAGAACAGAAACAACACCATATGACTTGTCTGACCAGTCACAACTAATCAACACAATGACTAAAACAAATATCAGGCATTGCATAAATAAAGAAAACTGTTCACAAGCAGTCTCAGCATTACTGTTGCATAACAAACACTTAAGATCTGCTCATAGATTGATCATCAGTATTATGAAAAAGGACCCTTAAGGTGATGACAAACAGTATTACTTTCTATTTTTTTTTGATTTTGAGTACATGTACCCTTAAAGGAAATTTGCCTCCTTCATAAAGTCTTCTCCACTAGAAATCATAATAGGCATTCAATTTAATTTTGATTTAAATCAAATGTTCCTTGCATTGAAGATCATCTTGCCTAACTCCTGACTCTAGTCCCTTCCTTCCTCACATTCTGCTTTTGTGCACATTACTGTGTGTCCACAGTACATGTAAGTCAGGATACCAGTTTTGGTACAATATAGTAGAGCCTCAGCTTTGCTCCAGTCAGTACAGGGAGTTAGTTTTTCGACAGAGAAAGGCATGGATGGAAAAACAAAGATGACAATGTCTGAAAAAGAGTGACAAGGTAGGGAAACACTGTTATATTAATGCATTGCAGATTTTCTTCTCTTTTCTTGGCTTTGTTTTGCTTCAGCTTTCTTGTTTGGAGATTGCTGTACTATACCGATTGTTCCTAAAATGGTCTCACTTGCTGAATATTTGCTTCATGCTTGTCATCAGTTGCTCCACCGGGGAAATCTATTAGAAAATGGTATTCAGGCATGTATTTTTCTACTAAAGGAAGTCTAAACCTAACTCTTCTGAACCAGATATTTACTTCAGAATAAAACTGTCCTTGAGTTCTCTTCCCTTTTGAATTGAATGTATCACTTGTGGCTTGGGAATTGAGGACTATGCATGAACTGAGGTAGATTACTCATCTGTGTTAATCTAGGATCTGGAGAATAATTTACTGAATTCAGTGGATTTACATATTTGAGATCAACAGAGGAGGATATTTGGAAGGCTGGAGACAACCTCCCTCTGAGAGCTTCACAGCGCTAAAACTCACTGTTTAGCAAGGAAAGGAACTCATTATTTCCACCTTTCCTCAAGGTCTGTGTGAAGTATTTTTACAGTGTTCCTGATTATCTTCCAAGACAGGGAGAAAATACCTTGACAAGAAGTCCAAGTGTCTCTTGCTTTTTACACATACAAGAGAAGCATAATTGCTGATTCAGAGCGCTGTTTTCAGTCCAGGGAGCTGTCAGTAACACATTATCATTAAGCATATTTAATATGACCTGTCAGTAACAGGATGGTGAATTTCCCCTTCAGCAGCACATCTCTCAGATTCTACTTTTTTATACTCTCAAATCCAGTTGGACAAGTCACGATTTCCTGTTTTTCAGGAAAAGAAGATTGCACCTGTTCAGGAGCACATAACTCAGTTTTTGGAGTGTCTCCAACAGATTAAAGAAGCTGATAACCAAGTCATGGGGATGAAAATGTCAGTCGACATGAAACAGGGTGAAAGAACTTGCCTGCAGATACTTCTGTCCATCACCTTGTGCCTGTGAGGACAGAAACCTAGATGCCTAAGTTTTGAATGTGGAACTCACCTAAGCCTGTGACATTTACAAAGCTCCTACAAATGTCACCATTTTGACTAACTTTCTCCATATATTTACTTGGGATCCAAAAATCTAGATGTCCCTGTATATGGGTTTCCTCATGCACACAGTTATATAGATTGTGCATTGCAATTCCAACACAAAGAGGTGCTTTGATTGTTCAGCCTGGAGAAGAGGAGATTGAGGGGAGACCTCATTGCAGTCTACAACTTCTTCATGAGGGGAAGAGGACGGGCAGGCACTGATCTGCTTTCTGGAGTGACGAGGGACAGAATTGAAGGGAATGGCCTGAAGCTGTGTTGGGGAGGTTTAGGTCGGATGTTAGAAAAGGTTCTTCACCCACAGGGTGGTTGGGTACTGGAACAGGCTCCCCAGGGAAGAGGTCACAGCGCTGACAGAGTTCAAGAAGTGTCTGGATGGTACTCTCAAGGACATGTTGTGACTCTTGGCGATAGTCCTGTCCATGGCTAAGGATTAGACTTATGGGTTCTTCCCAAAGTGATTCTGTGATCTGAAAGCAGAGTGTTCACTGCCCACATTTTTTGATAAAACACTAATTAGAGCACTCCTCAATAAACAACTTTGAAAAGAGAAAACTTATACCTCTCTTGCTGTTTACAATAATCCCCAAGCTGCAGAGCATTGACCATATACAGCCAAAGCCATAAAGGTTGTGAGGTCATTTGGTAGAACTAGAAAGCCTTTGTATCCTTCGGTTTCACATGAAGCTGAAGGCTTGCTATTATATTCACACTTGCATGTCTGGATCTACTAATTGAAGTAACTTTAAAAAAAGTATGGCTGTAGAAAAATTGCTATGCCATCTGCATTCTTCTTAAATCATCTTCTTGTTCAAAATATGTTGGTTATAGCTCAAATGAGTTCTGTAAATCGAAATATTTTTTAATCGCACATCTGATAATGAAGTGTTATAAAGGTATCAAAACCCCATTTGAAAGTTAAGTAAAGAATTTAATTTGGAGATAACTATTCAAGGTTTCCTTAAAAAACAGGAGATTTGTTTCTAGTATGAATCAGTGTACGAAGAATAACACATCTTTTTCTGAGGTTTGCATGTTGATTTACAATTCCCTTGTCAGAATTGGTTTAAGATACTTGTAGTTTCACTTGTCTCTGGTGTTAGGTGAATATTTCTTGAACAATTTACGTAGAAATATATAAGGTTTATGATCACACTGACTGCAAAATGTGTTCTTGCTGATGCTTTCACTCACTCCCGTGATTTGAATGGATTTGCACAAGCAGCATTGGTTTCAATTTGACAAACCACTTTGTTGGTAGTCTGCTTGGTGAGGCTATCCAAGGGAATTGAAATAACCTTATTCTCCCTGTTTGATCTGAGTCTACAATCTTAAAACATTAGAAAGAAGAAAAATATTAATATTAATATTGTGCTTCAAACAACCTAGGGTAAATACAGTGAGAAGATCAAATGTACAAGGAGTTGCTATTTTTGCATACTCACTGTTTAGGGCAGAAGAGTGCTTTAAAAGCTTTAAAGAAAGCATTCACAACATCTTTAAAATGCACATATCGCGCATTGAAAGGCACCCATCTAACAAATAATGAGTAGGCATTCTATCTTTGAAAAATACGAACAGATATATGGCACCATAATACATATATTGATAATATGTAACAACTAGGTCTAGAAATAATTTCTAAGTTCTTGTTTGCCGAAAATTCAGTTTACCAAATACATTTTGAAATGGGCCGTTAATGTCACTACATATATGTCACCTATAAAAACTTGTTGATTGCAACTATGTCCACTTATCAGAAAACAAGTAAAAAACAAATAGTTATAATTTATCCATTTAGATCCTAGTGTAGAAAATATTTGCTGACTGTTCCTGCAATTAATTTAGTCCATTATTTCAGAGAACTTACTTGTTCACACTTGTTATGCATCTTGGACGGAAAAGAACAAGCGTTACACCAGGAAAGAGAACCTTCCAATGTCTACCAACTTCATCACTAATACACATTTCTGCAGCAGTAATTGCTTTTCCTTCACGCACCAAGCAGTTTTGCACTTTATGATGAAAAAAAGCATTATTATCACTGAAGGCCAATATGCATTTCTAAACTACACCTAAACCTGCAAAAACACAACATATCACTTTAAACATTAGTAAGCCTCTTCTCTGCACTACAATTCAGACAGTACTTTAAAACAAAGAGCGGGGTCTTTAATAACCACGGAGCAGCAAAAGCATTTAATTCCTTGCAGGAATGCCCAGGACCGATTTTCCTGTCAATGCTGGGGAGTGTATACTTAGGCTTCAGAATAGGAAAAAGGCTTTGAACCTCATTTTGGATAAGAACAAGAGATTTTAGTCATAACTTGGTCAAACTGGCATTTGATAAAGTACAGCATTGGTAAGAAAGCAATCAAGGAAGAAAATTCCCTTTTTCTTTCAATGTCTTTTTCCTCTCTCATTTCCATTGCTTCTTTTCGTCTTCCTGCCTGATTAGTGTCTTTAGCTTTTGTCATTCCCTCCATACTTTTCTTGTTCAGTCAGCCACTTTCCTAACCATTTAAATAACACTGACATTTATGTGGGCCTAATCACCACTGCCTGCAAGAAAATGCCCGGAAAGCTTATAGCAGTCCTCAGATGCTGCAATCTAATTAAGCCCAAACGAGGGATTTCAAACCCACCTGTTTAGCTGCCATTATACATATAGGTGTGTCTAATTTGGTAGGCATGCAGCTGTGGTCCTTATGCCTTCCTATAGTTAACAGCGCTGTGTTTTTCTACAGCCAGAAATGTTTGGTTTATACTTGGAGTTAGGTACACCACTTTCTTTAAGGGTGCTGGTCTGAGCCCTCTTCCCTTTTCAACCACCATAAAGTCTTTTCAAATCCAGGCAGTGAAATTTCAGCCAGTTTCAGCCAGAAAGGTGTTCTTTTCCATAGATGGCTCATAGGGTGTAGAAGCTGCCTACATATGTTGTTTCTTTCTTCTCCTGAACAAAGATTTTGCCCTGTAACTGTCTAAATATCATAAAACTGGCTTACTATATGTATACAAGTTGCTGTACTGTTATGTCTTGATTTTTTTTTTCTTCCTTGGGATAATTTTATGCCTTTACCTTGATATTCTCACTGAGCATATTCTAACTACTTGTTAGTGCCAATAATCCAATGTGTTTTAAACTTAATTTGTTGTTTTGAACTGTAACAAGCCCAGGGCAGAATTGATATACTGCATGTATTAACACAGCGAACACAACTCTATGAAAAAGAATCTCTAGTTAGGTTAGATCTTAGCTGGGATATCACCATACTGTGAAAAAGAACATATTTCTATATTTAAAAGTTTTGAAAGCCTTTCTTCTTTTCCATTCTAGAATGGAATCACAAAAATGGAAATTGTTAAAGAATCATTCTCTGAAAATAGCTGAAGTAATAACATGGAAATGAATTCAAGTTCCATAGCAGTATAAACAAACAAAATCCCCGGGAAGCTAAACTTGACAAACACTAGTAATGTTGCTGTACTTGTTATTAATATTAAAGTTTTCTCTATGTGTTATTACCTGAGCTATGTGATTCACTGTTTAATTAGATGGGAAAACCACACAGAACAGCAATGCATATTGGCTCTCCCATAAAATCTTCAAAATTTCAAAGTATTTTCCATTCTACGTGAAAGCTATGACCTTTTGACAATTCTCATTTAGCAAACAGCATACCACCTTAGAGAGCACTCCCACAGAGATGAAGGCACAAATCACTTCCCTTATTTAGGCTAACTTACCAGCTTTCAACTTAAAAACCCACAATGTTGCTCTAGGCATCAGGCTGTGCAATATTCTTGTGTGGCAAGTCAGCAGACATGCTCCTTCCTTTCCACTGCCACCCCTAGTTTGGACTTTCTCATTAAAATGTTCGTATACATGTAAACATATATATATATGTATTTAAATTTTGACCAGCTGTAAGAGGAAACTTTGCAAAAGGTTTCTTTAGGCCTTGTGATCTGTTCTTTTGCTAGGCTGTGTGAGGCAATGTTTGCCACAGTGTGGTTTTGCCAGTAACTTGTAGATGGCATTCTTTTTACAGCAATATTAAATGTTTTTGGGTTTGTTTGTTTGGTTTTGTGGTTGTTGTTGTTGTTGCAGTCATCTTTCTTACACAGCCATCCTGAGTTTTGTAGCTCAGGTTTTTGTATAGAAACATTTAGATTCAACTAGCCAAAAATCAGAAATATTTCTCAAGGGTAATGATAAGGGGTGTCATCTCCCCACTGGAAGGTGAATACATCTCTAAGAGAAGAAATCTATTAAATTATGTTCAATTATGAAGAAGAATACATCAGGTCATGGTACTCAAGTTGTGCATATGAACTACTGTGTAATTACTGTTTTTCAAAATCTTTTTTCCAACCTTAATGCAAGCAACTTTAACAATAACACAAAGAAGCCTCAGTTATTCTCATTCCTTACAAATGCATTTGGGATTCACGATATGAGGAAAGGACATGTGAGACGTGAGTTCACTCTACCACCTGTTTATTTCTCAATGTTTTGCAATATTAAAATGAGTTTTAACACTGCAGGTGTGCACACAATGAGTAGCCACTAAGGAGACCCAAAAGGGTGTTGATTACCGAACAGGTAATCAGCAGGGTCTGATCCAGTGCTCCAGGGAGTACTTGGTAAAAGAGAAGGTGTAATGCTGGATGCTACAATAATCTTTCAGGTTTTTTAGGCTCAGAACTGGTAAAGGTAAAATATTGGTGAGGCATTTCAATTTGTGATTTAAACATGAATAAACAGAGAAGGAAAAACTGTGACTTTTCAACTTTGTACAATATCTCTTTCCACCACCTGCCTAGACCTAATTTTTTCCCTCCCATGAAAACACGTTGCTTTTCCATCACCATGCTCTTCTGTTTATTATTACCATATTTATAATCTTTTTATATTCTGTGATGTCTGGGAATAGATTTTTACTAAAGCAAATGCCCTAACATAGCTGTGCAATGTATTTAAAAATTCAGCATGACATCTATTAATGGAACAGTAGTTAGGTAAATAAATTTTCCATGAACTTCAATTAGAAAACTATACCTCCAAGTATTCACTCACTAAAACAGGCTACAAGGAGAAAAGACTTAAAGATTATTGTCTTGCTTTTATTTAATGTTGTAATCAAGCTGGCGTGAATCCCACATATAAACAAACAACTCTGTCTCAAGGGGTTTCTCAGAATGAACAAACTGCTAATATTACAGCAATATCTCATAACATCAGATTTCAGGATAATGAAATGGCCACAGCCTTTGCTTTCAGAAAAAAAAAAAAAATAAGGAAGGGTAAAAGGTCTTGGTTTCAAAATACAAAAACATTTCTACCTTTGCATATAAGCTGATAATAACGAGAGGTCAAGTCAATGAGGAAAGTTAATTTTGAACTGCTGCTTTAAAATGGTTTGAGTTCCTATTACTTCCCACATATATAAGTAACTTTGGGATCATTTGAATTCTTAAAATCCTTCAACTATTTTCCATTTTTTGAATGTCTATGAAAGGTCTCCGGGACAGTCATGGAGGATAACATAATACTGCAGCACAGATATTTTTTAGTGCTATGGCTTGGGCCTAACCCCAACTATTTGGTGGATTGAAGATGTTACGTGATTGAGAGTATGTACATGTCACATTGGACAACACTACAGCTACCTTCAGTGGCAATGTGGATTATAAGGAGACTATTCTTTACAAACTAAATCTTCTGCAAGTAGAGTGATGGTTCATATACAACTGATACGCAAAGTCCCACGGCCCAGATACAACAGTGAGCTGATTTAGTGAAATCCATTTAACTGATAGAAAACGTTTATTATAATGGCAGGATTTCTACACATGGATGACATTCCTAAAAGCTGTATGCTGGATATTTTTTCTTTCCTTATTCATAAGTCTTAATGGTTTTGTTCACTTGGGACTTTGGTTTAGTTAGATTTTTTATTTGGGGTTTTTAAAATTTATTTTCTGGTGGTTTAGCCTTCAGATTAACTGCACAGTATTATGGAAGATATTTCATTTATGTACACAGTAAAAGCATTTGTCTTTTTAAAAGCCACACACACAAAAAAACCCTGCATGCAAAGGAAAGTAATCTGTAATTTACCTGCATAAAACATCACCTGTAGCAATCTTGCATTCTCCAATTGCCATACAGAGGCAGTAAAGCAGATAAATACTGTTTTCTGTTGTTTGTCTCACTTGTCACAAGATATATTTGTATTTGTATTAATTGCAGACACTGAAAAAGTCTGTCCCCATGTCTCTTATTTCAGTAGTTTTGGTTTGGTACTGTTTTCCAAGAAACAAAGAGACACTTACGGAGAACTGGTGAAGAGGAAACCTGAGTAATCTACACAGAATAGTCATATGTTCCTGTGTTTATGCAAACAAGCTCATAAAGTATCTGACAGTGAAAAGTCAGAGTGGTTTGCCACATACAAGCAAATCTGCAACTTCTGCTGACATGGCTAAAATAGAAAATACAAAAACCAAAATCACTCTTCTGAAAATAAAAATTGCTTTGTCATCCGTCAGGATGACCTTTATGATTACCAATCATGAGACCTCAAAAGAAAAAAAGGGAATAAAATAACCACTTTATTATTAAAGCACAGTGGCTACTGGGCCTGTTTTCCAAAACAACTCCTTTGCTTTACACATTTCAAGCAGTTGCTTGCAAAGTCCAGGTTACTAATCAGGATAAAAAAAAGTTCAGATTTCTGGAAATATAGGTAGCATTGTAGCAATATACATAATTAGGATATATATATATATAATAGATACGTGGTAGATATAAATATATATAAAAATAAATAAACAAAAAACCATCTAACAAAAAAAAAACAAAACACCAAACCATAAAAACCTATTAATGAAAGTATTCAAAACTAGTGTGAAATTGATCACATGGATGAATTCAGAATGATTCTATAGTATTAAGAATACATACATGCCAGAAATGCTCTAGGGCACTTGTTCCTGTTATCTACACTTGTGTTATCTCTGAAGAAAGTTTTACCAGCTTTAGCCATTGCATTGTGTCTGGCTGGGATGGACTTAACTTTCTTCATAGCAGCCTCTATGGTGCTGTGCTTTGCATTTGGGGAATTGTACAATGGTGTTAGTAACACCCCAGTGTTTTGGCTGCTGCAGAAAAGCGTTTGCCCAGCATCAAGGTTCTGCTCTTCTCCCACACCCCCAAAAGTGTGTAGGCTGGGGGATGGGCAAGACGTTGAGAGGGGACTGCATAGCACGCCTAGAGAGCAGACCCAAAATGACCAAAGAGTATTCCATACCATGTGATGTCAGACTCAAGAGGAAAAGCTCAGGGCAAGAAGGAGAAAGGAAGGACATTTGTGGTGGTGGAATTTGTCTTCCCAAGCAAACATTGCATGTGCTGAGGCCCTGCTTGCCAGGAACTGGCAGGACATCTACCTGCTAATGGGAAGCAATGAACTAACTCCATATTTTCCTTGGCTTGTGAGCATAGCATTTGCTTTCCCTATTAAACTGTTATTATCTAGATCCATGAGTCCTCTTTTCATCTTTTTTTGCCCTGTCTTGTGGGAGAGGGAAATGAGCAACTAGCTGGGTGGGTGTTTGGCTGTTGGCTGGGGTCAACCCACCACAACGCTATTTCCAACACTTTATACAGACTCTGAGGGAGAAGAAATTTGAATCACCCTCTGCTTCAGCTGCAAAACATGAGTATCCTTTGAGGCCTATTTTAGTCTGAGAAAAATAAAAAGTATGTACTTTCTCAAGTAACATTTCTATGTTGTTTTATGATACAAAAGGACAAGAGTCTTACTTTAACATATCTTTTCTAAACAATCTTTCATTAAAATTATGTTTGGTTATATGTGTCTTGTTAAAATTATTTTTCACAGCTGATCTAATGCTGAGCTAGGGTTTTACTGTGACGGTGGCATATCAAAGTTGGCTTTAAATCTGGCAGAGAATCACAATTGCAGTCTGAATTAGGAGTAGGTGAGGGCAGGTTAACCTCTCATCTGGTTTGCTGACACCCCTGGGTTCACGTACAGAGTTGGCATCCTGCACTAAAGTACTCATCAGCATAGTTTAAATGTTTCTGTACCTCAGCTACTTGGTTTAAAACTGGTTTTTGGAATATTTATGCATAGATATTTGTTATTGACCACCAAGTATAGAAGTGACAAAACAAGAATTAAAAAATAATAGTATTTACTTAAAGCAGACATTCTCAATGTGCTGGTCACCAGAAGAAAATGCTGCATTTAGATTTTAGAAAAGATAATGAAATTTCCCTTTTTTTTCTACAAGGTAATGGCATATTGTCTGACTTAGTGTTGACAATATGTATGCTCATGCTTAATCACTGACTACTGAGATGCAACATCAGCAAGCCTGAATTTTGCTGTGTAATGATGCACAATCAAAAAACCCTTTCCTTGTAGCAAATGGCAAAAAAGTTTGAACTTGAGCTCAATCAGTGCTCAGTACCCCTGAGTCCTTTCACCATTAACCACTGGTTGTTTCTATCTCGCCAAAGGATCCTATTACTTACTGTTTGTGTGTGCTGTGTGCTCTTTTCTTTGTGTAAGTAAGTGAATTACAGTGTCAGGAGTGGGGAATTAGACATCTAAATTTACCTTTCCAGGTGTAGGTGTGGGGACTCCTTTTCTCAGATTCCAAAACTCAGTGGTAAATTTTGTTTCTTGAGCAAAAAGCAGAGGTGATTCCCTCTTCATAACCTTTTCATAAGACTCTTTGGCTCTGACAATCAAATCCATACTTTACTAACTTCAAATCCATACTTAACTAACTTGACAGTTTGCCTGGGATTCCTCAGTCTGCCAAAAAAATGTCAAATAGCATTGAGTGGTGAGGGGCTCTGAGATCCATCAACTCATTTCTTCTCTGAACCTGATGGCAATACTGAGACAATTGACTCTTCATTTGTTGTTATTTGCTATGTAATGTCACCTAAGGTGCTCTGACAATATAAAGTCGATTCTGCCTTCTACAGGTACAAAGGGAGCCATAAATTTGCTTTTATAGGTTATTACTCTGATCCAGAACTTTGAGATCTTTCAGAAAGCACAGCTTGTTCTTTACCTTTCAGCACAGGTATCTGAGCTGGTGCTCATGTGTATGTTTGTTTGAACTGTATTTCATCTGGCACAGTTACTGCTATTCATCTGGAGGTTCTTTTCATCTTTTGTAAACCAAGCGGACATTCAGTACTAGTATCAAAAATAAGATCAGATACACAGCTGAGCTGCTCAATTACTTCTGTCAAAGTTCAGATCTTAAACTTGCTCTCTGCTTCCTTCTGTACTATGTTAACATATACATAAAATAACATATTTCCTGCTGCTGTTCTATAGAGGATCATGTAACTAACCACAATCCTCTCTGAAGCAACTAATCATGAAAGCTTCTTCATGATGGCATGCGCTCTTCGGTTTTGGTGTCTAGGTATCAAAACTGCACAGAGATTTTTGACTGACGGGCTCTGCTGTATGATGAGGAAAAGTTTAGATAAACCTATGAGCCTGGATATGTTTAACTAGGAGCTGCTAGATACATTTAACTAGAACTTGCCCATGAGCTTCTGAAAGTAAAGCTGAAGCCTCTGCAAAAGGATTCATTTTTGTAGGTAAATGGAAACTTGTGGTCAGTTTCTTTTAGCTACTTTAAGACAAAGAATATAATTTCTTTCCCCATGAAGAATCAATTAATTTAGGTCAATGTTATCTCATAGGAGTGCCTGTGTATAGCTTTGAACCCTTCTGATGCATGTGCATACAGTGTCATGGGCAAAAAAATCTTGGCCTGCAAATTTTCTCAGTCCATGCCTGGGGAAGCCAAGGACCCCTCAAAGATGGTCTTTCTCCCAGCTGCTTGCTAATCAGGCACACCAGCCATAAATACTTTAACTATAATTAGTTTTCAGTTAGTAAGGTTTTACTTTCTCCAAATTGTTCAGAGTATCCCAAGAAAAACCTAATAGATAAGCAGGTTTTTATTTTAGTTCAGTGTTTGCTATTAAGAACACAGGGCTTCACATCCAATTGGTCTATCTTTCCTTTAAGTGACATTTGTAAGGTTTATATTCATATCGTGTTTACATAACTCACAAACATGCTGTAATGATAATCCCAGGATATTCAAAAGTTGACAGTGAAGTGTATGTAGAGATGCATCTACACTTGAAAAAAAATTAGAGATACTTGATAGTTCTAAGTAGTTTGTATGAATGCTATAACTGCAACACCCAGAGAATACTGGACATGAATATGTGTCCTTCGTTCTTTAGCTTCCGATGAACCTTGTAATGCTCTGACTGGTCCATTTCCTCCCTGAGTAGCTATTTTAAATGTAGCTCCAACTTCACGATGCTGTTTCATTGACAGCAGTGGCTGCACCGCAGAAATACGTTAAACTTTATTCGATGGGTCCACAGCGACCCATTCACAACATTGCGGAGGCACATGAGCAGTTCATCACAAGTATCACTGCTCCCCTGAAGGGGTTACTTCTTTAGCAGAAGGTCACTTCTAACAGAGTGAAAATACATAATAAAAATAGATCTTCTTCATTCCAGCTCCTATCCACTCTGATCCTGGCTGCTTTGTATTAGAGATCTGATCTTCTTAACTGGACCTCTAGGGCACTGTAAAAAGTACTGTTCTTACTTCCCAGTGCTTTCACTTTCCAGTGATAATTTGGGCCATTTGGAGTCACAGAACTAAAAGGGATTCATCTTAGGTCCAAGTACAAGCTGCTTGGCACTGTGGCTAATGGGGTGACTGTACTTGATACAAGCTCTCTCCTTGTGTGTATTTGACTACACTGGCGCTGACTGGGATTCTGACTTCCTACATTTCCGTATTTTTTAGTCCAGCTTGCTGAGATAGCTGTATGCAGGGTCCTAGCAACAGCAACCAATGTAAAAGCTTATCTTCTGCCCAGACAGATTCAAAATTGGGTGAGCAGAACGATAGATCTACTCTTTACTAAGGACTGTGGTCTTGCTCTGAGTGTGCATTGTTACTTTGCAGATAAAAATATTGCCCACAGGCTTTCAACAACAACAGATGGTCCTAAGGGCACTAGCCACTTGAGGATGTTTGCAACAGGTAATTGTATAAGGCGCAAGTATTTGCTGCTTTCATTTAATTGCTCATGTCTCTTGTTTATCCACCTTCAAATCATGGCAGTGGGTCAAAAGAGGCACAGGTTCTCAAGTTTTTGTGTGAAGAGTGCTTTGCTGCTTGAATGTTTCTTTTCTTTTGTTTTGTTCTTTATTTCTCTTCATCAAGCCAGCTTGAAAGGGGATCGCCATTTCAGTCTTTTCTATTCTTCCCTTGGGAGTATTCTGAGTTCTCTTTTGCTGTTGACAGAGAAGAGACTTGAAGTGGAGTAGTGTTTCTAAACAAGACTGTGTTCTTCTCCCTCCATTTATGTTTGTGGCTTTGACCTACAAGATTTAGGAATGTTTCCTGGTTATAAGAAATATGCCTATTAAATGGAAGTAAAGTTTTTGATACCTCGGACTGTGCTTTTCAGGCTTAATTACACATATTTCTTTGACATGTCTGTTATTGCTAACACTAGGAGTCTACATAATTCTTTCACAGTCTGTCACCTCTGTGTGATCTGTGTAAGTTCTGTCGGGAATGTTGACCTTGTGCTGTCCTCATGCATCTGTGTCTGTCCAGGTCCATGGTGACCCTTTATGCTCACATGAAGAGAAATAGGATGATGACAGAATCAGTGACATATTCACCCCACTTCAAAATGGCCACAAATAAGATGAATTTATTTATTCAATAAATAGATTATAAACAATTTTTTTTCCTAAGATGCAGCTAGACATACTGAGGCTTAGAAACTGCATGGAGAGTTTCATGGCCAAATTCTTTAAGTAGCATTGCATTTGGATTCCTTCCTAATTATTGTGATCTTGGGAATGGCAAAAGCAAAAGATTGCTTTACACAGTCCTGGAAGTAACATTTTCTACCAGTCTTTCTTTGCCCGTGAAGTTACGATGAACTGATCATGGATATATTTATACGTTTGCATCTTGTTTGAATATGTTGAATACTTGTTTCATATTTATTGAGTAGTCCAGTCACTGTAAATTAAACTAGACCAGAAACAAATTAACTAACATACCAATCCAGAAAACAAACCCACAAGTCAAAATAAACATCCCAAGAAGTATCCTTGACAACAGGCAGAATATTCAGAGGTTTAATTCAGCGCTTTCTACCTGCCTGTGGTAGGGTAGGCCCCAGGAGCATAGTACCATCTCCTTTATGGACTCCTCTCTAGTACCAAATATGCTTCTCTGCTTCAGACAAAACCATGTTCTAGCATCTTGTCGGCCCATTAATGTTTAATGCAGCCTTCATGGGACTGGAAATTGAAGTTTTCAAAAACTCCCTGGGAATGATTTTACAAAAAATTTAGCCCAAAGTGTCAAATTGGTTAATATCTTTGCAGCTAGAGCTCTCTTACCAGAACATAAAATCTACTTTATGTTTTCAAGTATTTTGCTGTAACAATAATATTAGTGTATCCTTTCCATAAATTTCTAGAATTTATGGAAAAAGAGACTACCCTTGGGGTTATTCAGTTGAATGAGAGGAGGCTATTCTCAATAGTGTCTCTGCTCTGCTGTTGAAATGCCCAAGGAAGCTTCAGAGCAGCTTGCTCAGGTAGTGGAATGCATCTAGTACAGGTTCACAAACATCTTGTCTCCCAAGATAAATTCAGATTCCTTCAGGAAATGGTTTAGCACTGGTCTACCTATACTCCAGTTCCCAGTGCTCCAGGTCCCCAGAATGCTCCACAGAGAAGTGTGCCACACAGCATGACCGTGTGGCCCCAGAGAAGAGTTGTGTGATTGTGGATGAGTGCAGGAGGCACTGCACTACTTTATCCCAGTGTAGCTTTGGCAGGGCAAAAGACCTCAGACACTATGCTCATACACAGCTGTGCTGCTTCAGACCCAAAGTGATATTTGTGTGAAACTGTGTCTGAGACAAGAAGCAGGACTGGCTCCACCTGTGACATAGCCAACGCACAGCCAGACTGAGAAGTAGATCAGTTGTGTGGGTGCTCTTGGAGGCAAGTCAAGCCTTTTGAGCTACACTCAAGTCTATACTGACAATTGGCCTGAATGTCTCTTGGGGATTGGATGTAGCATTTTGTCCCCCTGGCTTTCTCTTACTTTTTTTAATTAGGTTTCGGTTTTAAATTAGCACTGCCTCCTTTGTACAGCCTACGCTTGCAGGTCACTTTTCACCTCTATCTTGAAGAAGCAAGCCATTCCCGGTGTCCTTCTACAGCTCAGATGTACCTAATGATGGACAACCTCATCTTGGAGTGAAGGTCCCTGGCTGGCCATCGAGGCATTCAGTACGCAGGCTACACTGGGGAAGTTCACCATACTAAACTTCTGAGGAAAGAATTTCAGAGACACTAAAAGGATGTGTAGTTGTGTATTGAGAATAAGCTTTACTGTGTTAAGGTAATCTTAAATCATCAGACTTTTCCTAGGGTAATTGCTTGTGCGTATTCGGTTAAACATTGGGAAGAATTTTTTTCACTATGTCCTGGTTTGCTTTTCTGTTTTTCTTTTACTTTCCATCCTCCCTCCCTGCTCCTTTTTTATTTTTATTTATTTATTTTTTCATGCACTAAAATAGCTGAAATGGCTCATACATTGTTTTGGAACTTGTAGTACTTTTGTTACACTGCAACTTGTCTTTAAAAAGGGAAGCCTGATTGGCCCAGCCTTCGAGGAGCTGGAAAATAAGAACCTATGCAGTGCAGCATACAGAAGAGATCCAGGCTCAGCCTTGTAAAGAAAAACATCTAAACATTTATGTGATTACTAGGAACAGCATATTCTCCTGCACCCATGTGCTTCTGGATGCATTCCAAGATATTAATAGCAGTAGTGGCAGGGCTGTACATTATATTGTTATTTCCTCCTTGAAGAGAACAGAATGTTAGACTGTGAGAATATGACATGGAAACTATGTGAGTTGGCTGCCCTCTTCTACTTTATTTACTCCTTAGATCTTTCTGACTTTGGGGCTTTAGCAGCCACTCTAAAAGGGATTCACTTTTCGCCCAGGAAGAAGTTTATTTACTCCTTCTTAGATCTTTCTGACTTTGGAGCTTTTACAAACACTTTAAAAGGGATTCACTTTTTGTTCAGGAAGAAGACCACTGGAATTTCTGCTCTGGATAGGGTTGTGGACATTAACCTGAGTTTCTATCTCTATCCATTGGAAACAGAACAGAGCTGAGTAGTCAATAATGTGTTAGACAAAGGCAAGATCTTAAATTTCCTTCCCTCTTGAGTTACGACAGTGATCAATACGTGTCAATAGGTATAAATATCCATGAGCTTCATTATTTTTAATCCTATTTGTACAGAAACAAACATTACATATCCCGATAAATGTCCTCTCATTTTTTTCATCTATTTCACTGAACTAGTCAATGACATTGTGTTTTCCATTAAATTGGTCTAGGACTCAGCTAAGAGCAGGCCAAATACTGCTAAGAGACAGGCCTAAGAAGCCAGGTACAAAAGAGTGATTCACTTTTTCATTTCTCTTAAAGCAAGGGCTGTCCACTTCCTGAAAAGCTGCCATTCTGTCACTAAATGGGAAGCCAAGTGTCTCTTAAATTGCCTTAATCTAGGTGTAGTCTAGCTGCATTTTCCAAGGCCACATTTTTAAATTCATGATTTCTCCTACTGTTCACCACTCAGTCATATCAGTTTGGTGGGTAGTGTCATACAGGGTAGTGGGCAGCATAGGGTGGAGGTGAGAAGGGTGAGGGAGTGGAGGAAGACAGACAGAACTGCCTCTACCTGCAGAGCTACTGCTTTATGCTGTTTAAAGAACTGTTGTAATTGTAATTATTGTTGTAACTATTGTTGTAAAACAGGGCTAGGACACTGTTGAGTTTGCCTTTCTTGGCAGGACTTTTTTCTGGAGACATAAGTTTTTACCAGTCTGTGCTCTTACTTCCTGCTGGTTTAGGAAAAGAATCCCTGTATCTCAAGACAGAGAAGGCTGGCATATGTATGCTCTCTAGGAGTGGCAGCCAGTGTAAGCTTGGAGGACATGTAAAAGCTAAAGTAAAACACTTCAAACTAGAAGCAATGGGGAAGGGTTTAGGATGTTGACAAATTGTAGATGTATGGTAATAGCTGATAAACCTATTTCTACCCAAAACTAGAAGATTGTTTATCTTTTTCTCCAGATTTAAAGGAGAATATGCACATTAGGACAATGGTGCCTATGAAATGTTGAAGTAACATTGCTTTTCAGGGGATATGCATTCAGTAACCTACATAGTAACTTCCAGTTTTCCATGCAATGTTATTTGTTACAACATGGTAACACTTTGAAGGGCAGATGCTGTTTCACTAGAAATTAGCAATGGAATGGCAGAGAAGAGGGAGGATCCAAAATTTTGTAATGTTTCATTTCTCTCTAATGTAGAAAGGGAACAATCAGCAGCTCCTATTCTCCAAAGTCCATGTGGATTGTTCCCCATGAGACAGATGGTACAAGATAAGGCTTCCCACACCGTTTAATAGAAGCTGTTTCCCATGGACAGATTTTGCTAGAGATAGATTCAGATTGTATAGCCCACCAGCAGAATGTCTAAGGCACCAAACCTCATACAGTTGTGTTCACAAAGGATATTGGAGGTGGTGCTTTGCATAACCTGGCCCCTAAGCAACAGCTGGCATTTGTTTCAGATAGAATGAAATGATTTGCTCCAGGAAAGTGAACAGTATTTATTTGTTGTGGGTTCATGAGCAGTACAGATGCTAACTACAGGCACTTCAGTGATTTTTTTTTTTTAGATCAAGGGTGGGCTTAAATGTTTGAAAACTATTTCTTTTCCATTTTTTTGTTCATAGCAGAAAGTACAACAAATGCAAAACTTTTGCTTTCTGGAAGCAATAAATTTTTTCTGAATTTTATTTAATTTTCTTCCAGTATGAAATCACCCTGAGAGTCCCACTAATTATTTATGTGATGAAACACTCCTTCTGTTTTCTCTTTAAGATTGTTCCACTAGAAACACATTACTTTTCTGCTTGAAGAAGAGAATGATTGAATACAATTGGATCTGAGCTCTTTAATGGAGTTTCTGTTTGGGATCTTGCTTCAGGTTTCTTTGCAGAGGCAGGTCTGAGACCAAAAGTTGAGTTTTGCATTGCTGATGAAGTGATTCAGATGCCTGCTACTACAGTGCAGCTTTGAAAATAGCAACTGATGTGCAGTTTAACACCATATTAGGAATGTCTCAGAGCATCAGGGGCTATAGGGTTGAGTGCTGACCCTCTTCAGTGCAGCAGAGAATGGACTCTCTGTCTTTGATGATTTCCAAAACATGCTGACAAAGGTGCCCATTGAGAATATCAACCTCAAAAGGCCAGACTTTCTTGGTTAGATACAAACAGAACTTACTTTCCTCATAAACCAAGTATCCAGGCATCAAGAAGATTTGTTAAATGCTGCTACAAGATTTAGTTTTGCCCATGGTATTATGCAAAAAGGCTCATTGCCTTTTTTACTTTCTGCCAATGTTCACTTTGTCTGAACACAAAAATGTCAATAAGGAGGCAAGAATGACTGTTAAGCAACTTAATGACACCTATGCATTTTCACTTTATTTGTTTTGGAGGCTTTTTGTTTTTATTTTGAGGGAAGTTTTTATAATATGGTTTTATTTTTATTTTAATATCTGATTGCTCTGTGATAAAGATTTTGCCATGAGTGCCTTCCAGCAAATAAAGACACAAAATCTCACCTTTGCACAGTGAGCTCATCAGAAAGTTGCTTCTGGAAGAGCAGCTGCAGCAAGTGTTAATCCAGAGAATTGATAAGGAAATTAAGTGGACTAACTCACTTTCCTGCAGTGTCATTTAGGCTTACATAAAATATTCTAATAATGTGCAGGCCCCTGTAGTCAGAAGCTGTCACTCAGGTATCAGAGGAATCAGGGTTTGCATAACAACAGGAAGGGGTACCCTTGCTATTTTCCTGCTCTTCTCTTGTTCACAGTCCTCCCTGTGATGGAATGTAAACTCTAAACCACTGAACACAGTAGCAAGGAAATCCAAACGAGGCTGCTGGCAGGTGGGCAACAAGTGGTCAAGACAGCAGGAGAGCACCAATGTGTTACACGTCTTAAACTCAATACACTCAATATAGCTCTTAAGATATTTCAGAGCATGCACAATCTGTACAGAAGACCATGGCTCAAATGTTCAGACACATGAAGAATGAGCACGTAATCTTGTATCTGCGCATCGCTAACTCAGGTGTCCTGAAGACTCTGTTTCTGGATATTTAGAGATACTATTTAGTCAAGAGAAACCTCAACTTACAAGGTGTTTCTTTTTTCACGTGAACAGTTTTCATTAAAGGCTCTTCTGTGGTGGTGTTGGTGACTTCAGTGACCTTCACCTCTAAGTTCATGCATATGAATTCACCACATAGCCCTGTTTGACCCTAGAGGGTCCTTTTAAGGGAAAGGGGATACTGCATGCCCACTAACCATTCTGGTGCTGCACATAATTAGATGTGTTTAAGAAGTTAGATAAAATGTGGTGTCTCTGATTAATTTTTTATTAAAAAGAATTCAAAGGCAGCTAAATGGGAAGAAGCCAAAAAAAAAATATGGAAAAAATAACATCCAGAAAGCCTGGGACATTCTAGAAAACCAGCAATCAAACAGGAACAATAACACAAAAATCAATAGGGAAAAATGGCATATACTGAATTCAATTAACTTTGAATTGATTATAGAGGGGAAAACAAAACCAATTTTGACTCCTCTCTCTAATATTTGATCCTGAGAACCGTATCCTTATTCAAAACATTCTCATCATCAGTTTCCTTTATATTCTGCTTTTTTCTCTGAAAATGTGCCTTACACCATATTTGCCAATTATATCAGAATAAAATAAAAATAAGAAGCCAGTAAAATCAGTTTCAGTATTGAGAACTAAAGTATCAAAAGCTGAGCTTGTTGCCAGGAGATTTAAACTACAGGGAGGACTGCTCCCAGCTCAAACTATCTCAGACCTGCTGCCCTAATCAGCTGATCAGGAGGTGGAGCCGACCTCCTTCCTGTGAGATTTAAACTGCTCCAGGGAGCACAAGCAACCTGGAGTGTGATGAGTAGGGGTGTGGTGTGGCAATTTGAGCAAGAAGGGTGCAGCCCCCCTCCCAGCTCTCTCTGATAGTTTGTGAGGGAGGTGTGTGGCTGTGGGTATTTTTCTTTTTTTTTTCCCCTTGCAACTCCACTCAACCCAGTAATGGTTTCCAAAGGAGCAAAAGCCACTGCTGCTGCTCGGGGTGGGGGGTGGGACGTTCATCCTGACAGAACCCCCAAGGAAGGACGCGGCTGTTCAGGTCACTGTCTGCACAGAGAGTCTGCGCCTGGAGTCAGTACCAGAGGACAGTGCCAGAGATATGGTCCCGGATATGGTGAAGCCCTGCCCCTCCTGCCATCAGGCAGATGGAGCAAGCCAAGTAGATTGGGGGGAATGGAAACAAGTTGTTGATTGAAGAGGTAAAAGAATGCCCTTTGGAACCCCATCACCTCCCACGGTGCCCTTAAAGAATAGGTATTGAGGCCCTGGACCCAGAGAGTCAGGCAGAGGGCAGTCAAGAAGAGGATCTTCTCTGGAGGGTCTCACAGTTGCACCCTGTCTACCAGACGGACTACAACCACTGCCATAAAGGAAAAAGTTGTAGTAGGCCACTCCCTTTTGAGGAAACTGAAGGCCCCATATGCTGACAGTACCTATCCCACAGGGAAGTTTGCTCCCTTCCTGGGGCCCAGGTGAGGGATATTAGTAGGAGACTCCCTGAACTAATCCATCCCTCTGATTATTATCCACTGCTGGTGGTCCAGGCTGGCAGTGATGACATTAATGAAAGAGGTACCAGGCTGATTAAAAAGGACTTCAAGGCTCTGGGTTGATTAGTTAATGGGACAGGAGCACAGTTCCTGCACTACTGGAAATGAATTAAGGAGAGGAGTAGGAAAACCCATCTTATAAGTTGTTGGGGCTAATCAGTAGGGCTTTAAACTAGATTTGAAGGGGGAAGGAGTTGAAACCGGGCTCTCTAGAGATGAGCCTTAGGGTGAAAAGCCAGAGTTAGAAATGAAATCAGCAGCCCAACTGATGTACACCAATGCACGCAGTATGAGTAACAAACAGGAGGAGCTGGAAGCCATCATGCAGCAGGAAAGCTGTGATGTAATTGCCATCACGGAAATGTGGTGGGATGAGTGGCATGACTGGTGTGCTGCCATGGATGGCTACAAGCTCTTCAGAGGGGATAGGCAAGGTAGGAGAGGTGGAGGGGTGGCTCTCTATGTTAGAGAGTCTCTTGACTCTGTAGAACTTGAAATCAGTAACGATAAAATTGAGTGCCTATGGATCAGAATCAAGGGGAAGGCCAACAAGGCTGATAGTCGGGTGGGAGTTTGTTATAGACCACCCAACCAGGGTGGTGAGGGTGATGAATTATTCTACAAACAGTTGATGGATGTCTCAAAATCGCCAGCCGTTGTCCTTGTGGGCAAATTTAACCTGCCAGATGTCTGCTGGCAACTCAACACAGCAGAGAAGAGGCAGCCTAGGAGATTCCTAGAGTGTATGGAGGATAATTTCCTGCTCCATTGGGTAAATGAGCCTAAAGGGGGTGGGGTCCTGCTAGACCTGCTGTTCACAAACAGAGAGGTGGGAGATGCGGTGGTCAGAGGCCAACTACAGAGTTTTCAATACTCAGGGATGCAAAGAGGGCCATCAATAAAACCTCTACCCTAGACTTCTGGAGAGCAGATTTTGGCCTAGTCAGGAGACTGGTTCAGAGGGTACCTTAGGAAACAGCCCTTGAAAACAAAGGGGTCCAGGGGGGATGGACATGCTCCAAGAAGGAAGTCTTGAATGCACAAGAGCAGGCTGTCCCAGTGTGCTGAAAGGCAAGCCAGCGGGGAAGACAGCCAGCCTGGCTGAACAGGGAGATTTTGAAGGAAATTAGGGGAAAAAAGAGTGTTTACCAACTATGGAAAAATGAGCTGGCTACTCATGTAGAGTCTAGGAATATAGTTAGGTCATGTAAAAAGAAAATTAGAGAGACAAAGGCACAGTTTGAACTCAATTTAGCCACTTCGGTTAGGGATAACAAGAAGTGCTTCTACAAATACATCAATAGCAAAAGGAGGGGCAAGGAAAACCTCCATTCTTTTTTGGACATGGGGGAACATAGTTCCCAAAGATGAGGAAAAGGCTGAGGTACTTAACACCTTCTTTGTCTCAGTTTTCAACAGTAAGACAGGTTGTCCTTCAGACAACTAGTCTCTGGAGCTGGTAGACAGGAAGTTGAATAGCCCCTCTGTAATCCAGGAGGGAACAGTTACCTGCTGAGCCACTTGGATCCTCACAAGTCTATGGGACCAGATGGGATCCATTCTAGGGTGATGAAGGAATTTACCAAGCTGCTCTCCATCACTTACCAACAGT
>VXAY01000542.1:320308-349256 GCA_013399855.1 Oxyruncus cristatus | reverse complement strand
AAAAAAAAAATCAATTTTTCAAACATCACCCCTTTCCTTTTGCCCTGGAGTTTGCCCTGATAAGCTGCAGGGGATGCTCACAGCTCTGAAATAGGGCAGTGCAGCCCAACAGCACAGCAAAAGCTGACACATTAACTGCCCACAAACTTACAAATGTAAGTATTTTATTTTACCCTAATCCTCTGAAATGTACTTTCCAAGTCGCTGCTGATATCATTCTTTCTTTGAGAAGATCCTGGGTTTTTTCTCTTTTTTATTTCCTCAGCAGGGTCCCAGCTTGTCGGGCATAAAGCTTTTCCTGAAATCCCTTTTAAACAGGAATTTTAACTCGGAATTGGAGCCTTTGCCCCCTTCGGGCTGATTTTGCACGAACCAGCCCAGGGAGAATCAAGGTTTTCCACGAGGAACTTAACCCTAAGCTGACATGTCTGGAAATTAAACCCAGGACTGAAATAAAAGGAAATTCAAGTAAAAATACAAGTCTTCTAGAGGAGGATTATTTCCCATATCATAGAATCACAGAATCAGACAGGTTGGAAAGGACCTCTGAGATCATCAAGTCCAACCCTTGATCCAACCCCACCGCGGTTCCCAGACTATGGCACTCAGTGCCACGTCCAGCCTCAGCTTGAAAACCTCCAGGGATGGAGAATCCACCACTTCCCTGGGCAGCCCATTCCAATGGCTGATCACCCTCTCTGGAAAGAATTTCTTTCTGATATCCAACCTAAACCTCCCCTGGCACAGCTTAAGGCCGAGCCCTCTTGTCCTACTGCTGGTTCCTGGGAGAAGAGACCAACCCCCACCTGGCTACACCCTCCTGTCAGGGAGTTGTAGAGAGCGATGAGGTCTCCCCTGAGCCTTCTCTTCTCCAGGCTAAACAACCCCAGCTCCTTCAGCCTCTCCTCATAGGACTTGTGCTCCAGTCCCTTCCCCAGCCTGGTTGCTCTTCTCTGCACCTGCTCCAGCACCTCAATATCCCTCCTGAGCTGAGGGCCCAGAACTGGACACAGCACTCCAGGGGTGGCCTCACCAGCGCTGAGTCCAGGGGCAGAATCACTTCCCTGTTCCTGCTGCCACACTGCTCCTGATCAGCGCATTCGACTTGGGATTTTCAGTGTGCTGGTTCTGCTGCCTCGTGGGAACTCAGAACCACAGAATTCCAGGATCACTGAGGCTGGAAAAGCCCTCCAGAAATCACTGAGTCCGAGCTGTGCCCACCTTGTCCCCCAGCCCAGAGCACTGAGTGCCACGGCCAGGCCTTCCTTGGGCACCTCCAGGGCTGGGCACTCCAAACCTCCCTGGGCAGCCCCTGCCAGTGTTTCCAACCCTTCCCGTGAAGAAATCAGAGCAACCTCCCACCTACCACTGCTCTGACTGTACTGGGACCGTTCCTTTCCCTCCTGGTTTTCCTCTGCTTTCTTTCTGGCAGAACTTCGGGCCTCTTCCCGCGCGCGTTTTCTTCGTAGTTTTTTTTCCTGCTTCATTCTTAACTTCCTCACACTGAAAAAGAGCCATTAAGCAGCGAGCCCGACATTAGCTGAGGTGGGCTGCCAAAGGAATTAGGCACATCTCAGTCACCTGCCACGTCTTACAATAGCTACAAGCTCCGTGTCCCTGAAAACACTGTGCTGAAAAAATACGAATAGAATAAAGCCGGTTTTCATTCACCGGCCAAGGGACCACCAGATTTCACAGAAGCTTCATAAAAATCAAGTATTAGAAGTCTAAATGTCCTCAATGCAATGGTTTTTACTCCCATTAAAGATGTCTGAATTAGCATTCACGCCAATATCGTCCTTTTTTTTTCTAACTTTCAGTACCGTCGTCTTCTCTTAATTTGTAACTCAGCATTTTGGAACCCAAAATTAACATTTGAGCTCCTTAATTTTTAAAAATCCATTCCGTTTCTCCTCTCAGCATCATTTACAACTTTACTTGACCAAAGAGTGTAAACTCAGCCGTGTCAAAGGGATGTGCATCAACAGCTGAAGGAACAACATCACATACAGGTTTTATTGACACTTTTTGAGCATTCACACAAAAGCTGCTGAGGCAGTAAATCCTGGGGAACAATTCAAACCCCTTTGTAATTGCCTCATAATGTACTTCACCAGACTTTTTAGTTTATCCAAAGGGCAAGGGCGGCCTTTCCCAAGGATTGGTGCTATTTCAGCAGCTCTCAAAAAGGCACGAAAATCAATCCTAGAGAGCACTGGTTTATTCTCAAATGGATTTAAAACAGCAGAGAGCTTACCTTGAACATTTCTGTTTAATACAGGCCCTGGGTGGTCCCCTGGGTTTTGTGATTTTTTGTTCAAACTACCAAAAAGAAGTGATGAGGTATTAATTAAATCTGGGTTATAAGGCAAACATGGCTGCACCCAAACCCCAGAAACATCTGGAAAGCAGTAAAGTAACACTGCAAAAGAGAAAAGGAAGCCTAAATAAACCTCCTGAAGGTCTAACTAAAATTATCTTTTACTGCTGTGAATTGGGATGGGCCATTTTTATCAGCAAGAAAGAGAGGTTGGAAGGTAACCCAGGGAATTGATATTCCTAAATAATGCTCAGATTCCACAGTTAAGACAGCACAACCTAATTTTTTTTTTTTTTGCAGTTAAATCCTCATCTTCACTTTATCTCCTTAATATTTTAGGGATTATTTTCATGTAAAACACGAACGTACTTACTTCACATTTTACCAGACCAGAAGAACTGAAAATAACTATTTTTGAAATAAGGCCTTTACAATCAGGAGTAAAACACAATTCCTTAAGGAAATCCTGCGGGAGAAAACGACACACACAAAACAGAGGGATTTAAATCCACACACACACACCAGCCTGTGCCCTTACACAAATCACAGTTTCTTAACTGGAGACAATTAAAAAAAAAAAAAATTTTGAATTAAAAAAAAAATCTAGGAAGGTCTGTGGCATGTCCCTGTTATTCCCAAAGCCCCTCCTCCAACTTCACACTACAAAAAAAACAACTTTCAGAACACTTTTATGACTTCACACGTTGCCTGATTTCCCTTCCACTTCCCACTGGCTGCTGATACTGTATTTTATAAAATCACATCAAGCATAATATAAATAACATCAATAGAACAGAGCATCAAGAACATAAACCCAATTAAAACGCTCGTGGCCTTGCCAAAGCTCTCACCTTATCATTTTTATCGCTGTAGCTTGCTGTTTTCAGCTTTTTCCAGCAGCTGATATGAAACTCCACCCTGCACTGCTGACAGCAAACGACACGTATAAAACCCTGAGAGTGGGAAATGGGACAAGTTGAACACATTTTGTTGGCAAACGTTAAGGAAAATTAACAAATTTTAAGGAAAAGCACAACAGAAAACAGCGCTCAGCTTAACAGCAGGGAACATGGAAAGGGGGCAGAAGCCAGGCAAGCACCAAGTTTTGCTCCTCAAACCCTCTAACATTTACCTTTACCCTCAAAGTTTACCTTAAAGTCTGGGTCTGTAAAAAATATTTGGATTTTGGAGTGGCCGTGGCACTGCTGGTAACGACAGACAGCGTCTGGTTCTGGAGGGAACCTGCACTCCTCGATACAATTCCTTAAAGCCATCTGAGAAAAAACAAAGGGATGTGAGGCAAAACTGCACGGAAAGCAGGGAAAATTCAGTGTGTACTTACAGGCTCCCGGGGAACCCTGCAGGGAGACACGAATCTCCCTCGGAAAAGCAGCTGACTAACACCAGAGGAACAACTCTTTTCGAAGTGAAAGCCATGGAAAATTGCCCTTTTATGGCCAAAATATTCCCAAGCTTGTTTGAAGTGCTGTCAGCTGAGTCCTCACATTAAAAAAAATAAAAAGCAGCTTTATCTTGAACCCGCGTTTGACACCCTGAGCAATCCCAACTGCTGGACGTTTTCCGCTGCCAAAGCGAGAAGCCAAATTAACTCAGGTAACATGATAAAAAAATGGAGAGTGTGTGTCTCACCTGGGATCTGGGTTACAGCATCAACTACAATCCCAGGGATAGCTCAGACCTGGCTCTGGGGAGCCAGGGAGGTCTCTCCCAGAACATTCTTTGAGGGAAAGACAGATTTACGTAAAGTGGACTTACGTAAAGTCAGTGCAAGTGCCACAGTCCTGGCACTGAGTCCAGACTAAGAAAACATCACTAAAAACAAACAGACCTCTAGCAAACCCTGTCAGATATTTGCATTATGCTCTCCAGAGGTCCCAGACCACTGATGGGTTACTGTGACCCGATTTCTGGGGGGGGTCTCTGAGAAATCTTGTGGTCAGCTTTGGTTTAGGAAACAACAGAACTGCTGCTTCTACCCCAGAACTAAACAGGTCTGTGCAGTTCGGCCGAGCTCATACACTGAAAAACCTCCCAAGTTCTACTGGGCCAAAGTGCCTCCCTGCAGAGCAGCTCCTGCACCTCGTGGTGCCACATCCACAAGGCAGAATTTTCAAGTCAAAGGGGGAGTTTTGCATCAACAAAAACCGACCCGCTCGAAGCCTCCTCTCTGGTTTCCAATACAGCCCCGCTGCCGCCATTTTCGACTCCTCATTTTTGCCAATTCCAATTTTTAACCAGTTCTCTCTGGTGTTACGTTGTGTATTCACAACTTAAAAGTTCGGTGATGCACAGCTAAGGAAACATCCCACACACCATCCCAGATTCACTGAGGTCGGAAAAGAGCTCCAAGATCAGAGTCCCCGCTGTGCCCCATCCCCACCTTGTCCCCCAGCCCAGAGCACTGAGTGCCACAGCCAAGCCTTCCTTGGACACCTCCAGGGTTGGGCACTCCACCACCTCCCTGCTTGCTTAACAACCCTTTCCATGAAGAAATTCTTCCACGAAGAAGTTGGGAAATACCTGGAGCAGATCAGAACCATATTACACAGAAATCCCCAAGCCCAGAGCCTGACACAGAGCTTATGCTGTTAATGGGATGCTTCCCACATTTCTGTTTCACCCCCATCTTTCTTGGCTGTGGATGGTGGGAGGCAGGAGGAGGAGGAGGAGGAGGAGGAGGAGGTTAAACACACCTGCAAACTCTCTGTCCGTGTCTCCTCGACGACCCGAGTTGTCGCCGGCCACGTTAACAGCCCAGGGACAATCTTGAAATCAATCATCAGCTTTGATCTCAGGAACTGATCGAGTGCATGTGCAAATCTGCAGTTGGGAACAGGCACAGCGTGTTCAGGTCCTCTGTGAGCAGCTTCTACACAGCCTCTGACAATCCATCCTATCATCCAAGCAGCAAACAGTGGCAACAGGGAGTATGCGGGAGGAGAGAACACCTGGTTCATTAAATTCCCTGTTTAAGGACTCTCTGGGATAAAAGAGTCAAGCTGTGAGCCTGGTAAAGGGCTCAGCATCCAGGCACAGGTACGAGGCAGGCTGAGAGCCTGTGCTGACATTCCAGGGATCCATGAATGTGGGAGCGCTTGGGAACGCAGAGTGAGGACCTGTGTGGGTACAGCAGTGACCTTCAACCCTGCTCAGCCAGGGAGGGGACACAGGACTCCGGGTTTTCCCAGAGTTCAGGCAGTGCAGACACGGGAGCAGCTCTGCCTGGGGGAGGCTGGGTGGCCGAGGTGTTGGCACCTGTGCAGGCAACTTTTTGGGTCAAAGCTGCCAAGGAAAAAAGAGCCACAACCACGGGATTGGGATGCAGGAACACAGACTGCTCCCAACAGTGGGACGCAGGAATCCCCTCTCAGCATCCAACCCACTCTGCCCAGTGCTTTGAGATGTTCCACGTGAGGAGGGGTTAAGGTTTAATATCAAAACTCACTTAATTTGGCATTGTACTGGCTCTACATGGCAAGGCTGGGCAGGGAGGGGGGCACCATTCCCTGAGAAGCCAGGGCTGCTCCAGATCCAGCTGGATACAACAAACCCACCACGGGCAACAGCAGAGCCCCTCAGGCAAAGCACCTCAGGGGAAACAGGGATAAGGAGGGACAAAACACACTGCAGGGCTGTGGGGAGTAAGGGAAAAACAGCTCCTCATGCCCCATCCCTCTGGGCTGCTCAGGGGAGGAGGAGGGAGAGCAGTTGGGAACGAGGTCGAGGCTGGGATAGAGGAGGGGTAGGAGAAAGGTGACTTCAGTTGTTTTGTTTCCCACCATCCAACTCTATTTTAAGGGACAACAAGTTGTTTTGCCTCAGGGTGAGCCTGCTTAGCCTGCGGCTGATTAGCAAGTGAACTCCCTGCCTTTGTCCCGGAGCTTTTCCATCTCCCGCTGAGGAGGGGGAGCGGGAGCACAGCTGGATGAAGGTCTCTCAGCCAGCCAAGGTCACCCCACCACAAGCTTTACGGGGCATTTTGGAGGGATATCTTAAGACAGAGCAGCAGTGAAGTACCAAAACTCACAACCCAACATTCACACACAGCAACTGCCCCACGGAGCTGCACCACGACGGCCCTGATTCCCGGTTTCGGGACGCCGGGAAGAAACCCCACCAGGAATACGTGGGTTAAAGCAGCTCAAGCCCTCTGCTCTCCAGTTTGTTACTTGCCCTGTTTTCTGCACCTCTCGCTCCCCCCCTCTCCCCTCTGGCGTTTTGGCTCCGGAAAACAGGAAAACATCCCTGTTATCTGTCCCAGGGAACGCGGTGACTCACCGGCCTTATCTCGGCCCAAGGTTACTCTCCGGCCTCCCCAGGCCCGAGACAAGTTAAGCTTTCTTTACGCCACATTTTTGCACAAGAACAAAGGTTTTTGTTCTTCTCCCACGAGCTCTTCGCCCGCCTTTCACCCCCCCACACACCGCAGGGATGAGCCGGTCAGTCCTATCCCTGTTCCCTCAAGTCCCCTGGATAATTCTGCAGCTTCCCAGAGCTCCTGAGCGGCCACAAACTCCAGGTTGTAACAAATCACCCTGATGGACGAATTCGGTGATTTACACAGAACAACTAAAATGACGGAGGAATTCAGCGACTGACACAGAATAATTAAAGCCCCCCTCCCCCCGCCTGGTTCCTCAAACGAAAGGATATTTTTTTTTTTTTTTTTTTTTTCTACCGAATATTGAAGTTTTCCATCACACCAACCTGTTCTGCCTCAGGTAAACCCTCCCAATTCCATAGTGTGCCAAACAAAAGCATCTTTCTTCCGGGTATTCTTCAATTATTTTCTTAAATTGGTCTTCAGCCTTTGCCAATGCCTTAAAAAAAAACACGTAAAACACAATTACACGGTGCTTTTCTGGAACTTTTCCACTTTACCTCTCTTTTTTCCCCCCCCCCATAACAGTGGGTCAGGGTGCCCTATTCCTTGATCGGTCTGATGAACAGTAAATGGAATTGCACAGCCTTATGATCACAGGAAAAGCTCCCCCTTGTTTTTACAAGCAGAAACTTAATTCTCTAAACACGGACTCCCTCTGAAAGAATGAAGTCAAAGGGCCGAGCTCACCGAGCTACAGACACCCAGGTATTTTCAAATTCATTTCCAGACACTGAATGTTGGCAACACTGCAGGAAGAAAAGCCCAAACCAACTTGAAAAAAAAAAAAAACAAACCCAAAACAACAAACCCAAACAACTCCAGAGTTTGCAATCGGTTCTAGGAAACAGCAAAGTAATTCGGTGTTTTCCAGAACAAAAAAAGCAAACTCTGCCTCCTGTTCTAGGAGCTGAATGTTTGTCTTAAAAACACCGTGGTGCAGAACCACATTACAAAGTAGAAGAAAAAAAGAGTTATAATAATCATACATAAATCATATATAATAATATATAACAAAATCATAGTGTAATAGTATATCTATTATATGCAATAATTAATTTCTTAACTCCAGAATCTCACTTGAAAAGTGATTTTCAATCAATCTCTTAGAAAGAGATATTTCAATCTCTTATAAAGAGATTTTATGTGGCAGCTTTATTTATCCGAAGTCATTAAGGATCTAGTCCCAGGGTATGATTCCAAAAAGTGTCACCAGGTTTCCTTCCCCCCTCATTTTCTGTCTCTTAGGAAGAGATAAAAATGGATGGGCAGCTACCTGAGCTGGAGGTCGGAATAAAAGCGGTATTTAAATATAAAATAGATAAACCCAGGCTTCATGTCCTACCTCAGGTTGTCCTATTCCCAGGAGGGCAGTGGCATGTCCATAGATGATTATGGCATAATTAATATTATGAATATTCAGATACTAAAAAAAAAAAGTCAAATTACAGCATCAGCACAAACAAAAACATTGTCCAAACTGTTACATGTTAATTTAAAAACATCTAAGGTGACAATTTGGTTGATGGCTGACTGGATATAGATACACAGACACCAAATTTCACAGTATTTGCCATCAAAGAGTTATCTAACTTGAAGAATAAAAATGACTTGTGCCCTACATCATTAAGAATAAAGGTCAATGTGACCATCACAGAATTATTTAGGTTGGAAAAGACCTTTCAGGTCATCAAGTCCAACCAGCAGTAGACTGTTGTTTTTTTATAAATCACGGTATTTGATCAATGTAGCTTGTATTACCAAAATAATACCTTTATAAGAGTAAGTATTTTCCACATTGCATCTAGAAATGCACAGTTATGTTAAACATTATCAAAAGCACATCCTATGTAACTATTGGGGGGTTTTATCCTGTTCTCATTTCCCTGGTACGATTACCAGTGAAATACTCGGCACTGCAGCCAACAACTCAATAATAAAGATTATTCTGGGGGGACAGAAAGAATGAGACAGGGGTGTTGAATGCACAAATTTATTTAAAATAACCACTCTAAAGAAAACTACTCAGAAAAAAAACCCAAGTCATCCCCGTGAGTTTACCCTGAATTCTGAAGTATAGAGAATGCTGAGCAGCTGGGAAAAGGCTCGTTCTGCACTGTGACACTGCTGGTCCAGCAGGGCCGTGCACCCATCACGAGCCAGGGATGTAACACCTTCCGGCAAGGCAGCAAAATCCACCTGGAATATTCCAAAAGACAGCAAATCAGCAAGGAAACCGCGTTTTCCTCTCCTTTTTTAAATTCCTCTTTAAAGAATATTGCCTCGGTAAATATCTCCACGCCGCGTTTATAGAGGCGCACGTTCACGCCGAGGGTCACCAAAAACACGCCCTGGGCTACGATTTGCTTCCAATTCCGTCCTCACTCCCAAGCTCCTTGGCACAATCACCAGGGAAAACCCTCGGCCCTGCAGCCAACCCGACAGCAAAGGCTTATTTGGGTGGAAAGAAGAGAGGGAAAGCGGGTGTTGAATGCACGAACTCCGATTATTCCGGTCAACTGTGATTGTTGCTCCCGGTTTACCTGGCGCTCTGCAGCACCCGCAGCTCTCAGCGTGGGCAGAAGGGTGGGTTTATCACTGGGACACTCGTCCGTGGAGGCTGCAAATCCCTTGTTCCTGGGGGTTTTAACATCTTCTGCACTGAAATCCGCCTGGAATGTTTAGGAGGACAGAGAAACCAAAGGAAAACAGTATTTCCCCCTTTTTTTTTTTGACTTTTTCAAAGCAAGCCATTTGCTAAAGCACTTATCCGAGAGACAACCTGGAAATCTCCTTCTTCCCACAGTTCTACCACTGTCAGAGCAGCGAATCAGTTACGTTTTCACAAAACTTTTCATTTTACTTCTAAAATCTCTACATTTCCGTGGACCTACTGCTGCTAATCCCTTTAAAAAAAATAATAATAATAATAAAAAAAAAAATCCGGTTTTCCTTCTAAGTTTAGACCCTTTCCCCCTCACAAAGCTTCAAGTTTAGTTCAAGCATCGTTTTAATTTCGCTTACACATAAAATAAAAAACTAAACCAAAAACCACAACCCAGACTTCTGCTTTCCCTCACTTTTACACTCCACTTTGTGCACAAACGTCTTTGGAAAACCTGAGAACTGCTTCCCTCTGCCACCCTTTCTGCCCAGCTCAGTTAATGGTTCCTTGCTGGAAGGTTTCAGAGTTGATTTGGTTATTTTGTTTTCACCACTGATAGTTCCTGGAGCCTGCAGGAATTCCCAGCGGGGGAGACTAAACAATTCACACTTATTACCTAGAACTACTGAGTTAATGCTGTCATTTAGTCATAACACAGGACAAACTATATTAATTTGATGTTAACCTACACCACACAGGCAGCTGATCAAGCCAATCAAAATGTTCCCTTTGATACCAGTAATGCACTGGCAAAACAAAAACAGGTATTTTGAAGGAAATAAAGGGTCTCAGTGCAGGTAGAACCTGAACCTTCTCCTGAATTCTTTGCCTCTTGTGAGGTAATCAATCAGAGTAGAGACTTTTGGTGTCTACACCCCCAAATGAACAGAGATTAAATGATTAATTATGTGCATTCCCGCGATTTCCTTCATGAATTTTGGCAGCTGGCAGGGCCAGAGGAGGAAAACTCGCACTCCAAAATATGAACTGCACAGTGTTCCAAACAGCCACCCACCAAAATGTCCGGTGGTTGTTCCCTAACACGTTCATCAAGCACAAGAAAACATGTTCAGTCAGAACTTTGGAAGGGGTTATTAAAAACCCCCGAATGATTCCCAGTCATTTCTGTCCTTTTTTTTTTTTTTCTTACAAATTAAGATACAGGGGAGCTGCAAACTCGTGGTTTTAGCTAAGTTAGTCCACGACTAGACTGAGTTTTAATTACAGGAGGAGGAGGAGGAGGAGAAGCAACAAGACAACAATAAATCACTTGTAACCACAAGATTTTTGCCTCCTGATCAAAGTCATGCTCAGCACAAAGTGTTACATTCAGGAATAAACCAAGATTTTGCACGGTGTTACTAAAAGGTGCCAAATAATTCACATTTCAGGCCATATCCCACCGAATTTCCAGTTACCCGCGGCCCAGTAGAGAGGCCTTTATCTTCCATGGCTTTCGACTCTCTCTTCAAATCAAGGTGATCCCTACAAAAGACAGGACAATGGCATCAAGAGTTCATAAATATCCTTCAAACATAAACTCATTTTCAAGAAACAGTGTGATTTTTGCAGGTCTGCTCAACTTCCCCACGGGAGAAGCAATTTTGGAGATGGTTCAGCTGCTTTAGGAAGGATTTGTTCCATAACAAATCACAACATTTCCGCTCCTCTAAGTGAAAGGAGAAATCCAGTCAGTAATGAAATAAATGACCAAGTGACAGAGTTCCCACTGTCCCGGCTAAAGGGGCATTCCAAAAGTTACGGGAAAACAAAAGGACTGCACAGTCACAAACACAGATTAAAAGTCACTTGAATTTGTGGTGACGCTTCGGTTAAGATTGGGAATAATCAGGTTCAACTCCTAAAGCTTTCCTTAAGGCTGGGACTCTTCTACATGAGAAATCGGCCTCGAAAAATTATCACTTAATGGAAATCTCCCTATTTCAAAGTAAACACCTTGTTCTGCTGTGCCCTCAAGTGCTTGCAACCACCCCAAACACAACCAAAAATCTCCAGCTGGAGGAGCAGAAGAGAAGGAAGTACAGTCACAGCTCCTCCTTGGCCCCAGTGTCACCGGGAATACGGATTTCTTTTGCTAAACTTCTGGTTTAAAACTTCCAACAGGTGGAAGAGTAAATTTTACCCATAAAACCTGCAGTGCTTTTTACCCCAACGAATTGAATTTTGGCCCTAAACCACCAAACACACTCATTTACATCCAGCATGCCCTACAGGGAGGACTTATGTGCTTAAAATTAGCTACTAAGTGAAATTATTGAATCAAGTGAAAATTCAAGCCTGCAAACAACGAAAGGACTTAAATAAAAAGTTATTCATTGACTAAAATTCAACTCAGCCATGGAAAAATATTCAATTTTCAAGTAATAACTCTGGTTCTTTGTGAAAACTGGGATTTTGGGAACTTCACCCAGCCATCAGTATGTAAAAAACATAAAAAACCCAGCAAGTCCAAAGGGACATTAAGTCTTTTCTAAGTGCTACAGAAAATAACTCAAAGCAAGAACACATTTAAAAAGAAATGATATTTTTTACCTCATTTTTTCAGAGTCACCAGGTTTGGGTTTTTGCCTTCGTTTGTTTTGATGACTTTGGTCTGTAAGGAGAAAGAGGATTTTAAACAAGATGATCATCACCAGAAATATAAAAAAAAAAAAAAAAAAAGCCCTTGGAACTCACACTTTCCTCTCTAAACAAAAGTTAAGAATTTACAGTATTGAAAACTGAGACAACCAATAAGTTTTTCAAAAAGCCACCCCTGAGTATTATCCCATGAATCTGATATTTTTGGTAAACAGTGCAGGATTTTATCAATCCCAGAAAGGGGAAGGATACTTCAAATAAGCAGAAGAACCTTAAAATTCTGCAAGATATGATCTGACTCCACAATATTATAACTATTATAACTCCAAGCTAAAGAATTCAGCCTGTTCCAAGGAACTAGAGTTGATATTATTCCTTATCAGTCAGAAACCCAGAATTTTTGCAGGGAATAACAGCTCCCCGTGGAAGTTCAAGTTCCACGGGGGGAATTCTACAGGAGGGGTTTGCAGCTTCAGAACTACAGAGCTCAAGTCCAGTTCAACCCCTGCCAATCTCAGGAATGCAAATACACGTAAATTTTGGAGGCAGATGCCCCTGGTTACAAAATCCATGTATTTGGAATTACTGGATGCCAAAGAGCAGAAAGGGCTGATCTCGGGATGCAGCTCCATTTCCGAGCCCGGAACGTCACGTCCAAGGCCTGACACGGAATTCAGGCCTCCCAACCTCGGGGATTCAGTGCTGTCATTGAATAGTTACTGAGCAAACAGCTCCTGAGCAACAAGGTAGAAAACAGGGCTGAATTCTTTGCTGTAGTGGTCACACCCAGGAAGCCACACCAGCAACAGCCAAATTCTCTCTCCACCGTTTCCCATGGAATTAAAACCTCCACATCAGGCGCTGAGTGCGCCCGCGTTGACTCGTGACTGAGCCAGGAAGGCTTTTCACCTTCAACAATTGTAAGTCCCAACAGTGAGCAAACACACAAATGTTCCTCGTATGGGACACAGCCACACAGACGCAGTCTGGGCTCAAGCCTTTCAAGCCCTGGAACCCAAAAGTGAGGAGCAGCTCCCTAAACCCTTAAATCTCGTTTGATTCATTACTGCGCTTCTGCCGCACTACCAGAAACTCCAAGGGGAGGAAAAGGAGTTATTAATTTCACACGTGAAGTTTTAGCGGCCATCTGTGCTTAAAAAGTGCTTATTTTATGATGCTCAGAGAAGTATTTTGTATCACTGGGTACAAAATCCTGAAAGACACCGTGGAAAAGTACAAATCCACCCATCTGAGGGACCTCCCTCCAGCCAGAGGGATGTCTCACATAACCATTCCTCAAGTTAAATCAAATGTATGCACGCTGAAATACCTTGTGCCACAAGTCATTGCTCTTTAAAAACTCCTTAATTACATGAAATTTCAATGAATCAGAACAAAACTCAAGGCTCACAAAGACTGAACATGTCCAGACTTATTTCGTGAACCGTTTCTCGAAGAGGTGTCTGTGGAAACAGCTCAGACACATGAAAACTCCAAAGCCACACTAAAAAATCACCAGAAATTCTTCGTAATAGAGATATTTAAATGAGGCAAAACAATAATCCTTTTGAAAGCCAGAAAACACTTCCAGCATGTCATCCCTTAACCATTTAGAGATAGAGGTTTATCACTTTTTCTTCATTGTATCTAAGGAACCAATCTATCATTCACAACAAAAATCTTCATGGAGGTAAAAGAAACCACCTGGCCACCAAAAGAAGAAATTAATGAACACAATTTTTTAACTTGAATGGTCTAATTTTAAAAGCCATTCAACAAACATTATTTCAGAAACATTTCCCGCAGAAACAACTCCTCCCACAGACCACCCAACTTAAATCCTACTTCCAGATTAAGTGAAAAACTTCTCAATAAAAGGTAACAAGCAAATCCTGCTGACTTACAGTTAAAACACTTAAGGAGATACATCAGTTCAACAGCAAACACGATTTACTTACCCCATAAACATTTAAAAATATTAGTTGTATTACTTTCACTAGAACTTTCCATTAGGAGGGACCAGAGATACTTGACAAAAATATACACATGCTCAAAAAGACACATCATGAAGACAGAAAGTACAAAATAAATTGAAAAGTGAGTTAAAAAACCCAGTAACTTTAAGGTAAGATAATGTGGCATTAAGTTCCCTTCCATTAAAACTCCTGCAAGTCTTAAGCCTTTAAGTGAACAAAGGCAAAGGAAAAAAAAAAAAGAGGCTGTTCGTCCCCACCCACAGCAGACTCGGATCAGCCAGTCCCTGGGAGCCTGACTCCTCCCTTCAAATCAACTGTTTTGTTCCCTATAATGAGAGGGAGGAGAAAGGCAAAACAGAAAATGAAAATAAAGCAATGACAGTGAAAAAAAAAACCCCAAACTGAACACTACATGAGATCACTACATCCAACACACTTCACAGACCTCTGATCTCTTGAGCCAAGAGTTGTCAGTTCTCTCCCAACATTCTGCCTTTTATGGTCCCTCTTCCCTCCTCAATTCCTCTAAAATCCAGCCACCCCTCTGCCTTCTCCAGCTTCTCTGGGCAACCTGTTCTGGTGCCTCACCATCCACACAGGGAAGAATTTTTCCCTAATATCCAATCCAACCCTGCCCTGCTCCAGCTCAAGGCCAATCCTCCTTGTCCCACCACTACCTGCCCCCATTGAAAGTCCCTCTCCAGCTTTCTGTTAATCCCCTTTTAGGCACAGGAAGGTCTCCTGGGAGGCTTCTCTTCTCCTGGCTGAAAAATAGTAATTATTAGGCTAGCTTTTGTTGATTTAATAAAAAATAGCAGTTACAAGCACTTACAGTGTGTAGCAGGTAACTCTGATTCAAGTCCTTTACTCTAATCATCATCACCATCAATTGAAATGCAGGATTTATATCACCTGTACAAATAAATTTGGTTTGCCATCCTTAATCCTGAGGGACAAAGTTGTATAAAGGAACAGTTACACCTCTACAAACCCTTACTCATAAACCACTGTCCAGGCCTGTCACTGAGACTGGATCCAACCGCAGCCAGAATCCTCCTGGAGAAGGAATTTAGAAAGCAAGGGGGTTCTCCCAGATCTCCATGTTGCTGGTGGAGAAAAGGGGATGCACAGATCTCTCTCTTACCACATTCCAAAGGCATGGGCATGATTTGGTCTTGCTGCCAGCCGAGCAGAACTCCAAATGTCCCTGGAGCCCACCGGAGCCAGGGAATCACTTCGAGTCCCGTGGCTATCGCTGAGTGGGCGGGTCCCAGCACGGGCGTGTTGCTGCTCATCTTCTCCACTGCCTCAATAAACCTCTGTTCTATAACATGTACTCAAACTCCATCAGCATTCAGAGCACACCCTCTTGCTCAGCAAAAACGTCTGGATCGACTCGTCCCTTCCTCCAAACTCCCCCAACATCCCTCTGTGCCATGTGGCGTTTTGCTCCTTCGCGCCATCTCCACGCAGTTCCCCAAAACCAGTTTATCTTCCAGAACCTGACTTCCCCTTTCCGAGAACCTTCCCCAATTTATGCTTCTTGCATCGAGTTCCTTCAGCACTTCACAGTTTCTTCACAGAGTCACAGAATCACAGAGTGGTTGGGGTTGGAAGGAACCTTTAATACCACCCAGTGCCACCCCCAGGGACACCTTCCACCAGCCCAGGTTGCTCCAGGCCCCGTCCAACCTGACCTTGGACACTTCCAGGGATCCAGGGGCAGCCAAAGCCCACAAGAGCAAGATCCCTTCTCCTACTGCTCATTTTATATGTAATATTTTGTAATGAATCTCCCGCGGTTTCCTAAAAATCAACTTTCCAAGTGCTCCGTATTTTGGCACCTCTTCAGGTGAGAACTGAAGTTTGCCAAGCCCGAAGAGCGGCAGAGCCAGGCACCAGAGACTTCAGAGCAGGTGATAAAAGCCCCGAGGAAAATCCAGGAAAAAGATTTCACTTTGAAGCTCAGAACTTCACTTTTGCACTTCACTTTCACTCCAGAGAAGTGAAACTCTGGCACGGGGCGGGGGGGAGTATTGGAGGGGTTGGAATTCTCTCTATAAAGTGTTTTATTCATTGAAAAAACCCAAACATAAACAATAAATCACACCAACTTTTAACTCTGCAGCTAAAAATCCACTCTGACAAATATTTTTCCTTTCCAACTGCAGAATTGTTTTCTTATGGATCTATATGGAGCTTTCAGCCATCCCAAATGAATTGTAAATAATGAAACTACCCACACACTCTTCTCAAATTTAGATCCCTTTAGATCCCAAACCTGTCTCAGGAGGAGGGAAAGCATTCCCAGCCTGTGACTCAGCTTTCACTTTTTAGTTCCAGGTTCAGTTTTGAATTCAGCCATGCCAAGGAGATTCAAACTACAAAAGCATGAGGGAATGAGGTCAGAAATACAGAAGAGAAGAAGCACCGGAGTAGCAGGAGAAGTGAAACATGATCTCTTCCTGTTGTGAAAATAATGTCAGATGCTCCTTGGATTATTAATTATGGCATCAGCAGAGGAAGAAACGACTCAGACTCGACAAATAATAAAAATAAACTCACTTTGTGGCAACTCCAGCGTGGAAACTCTGCTGTCTGGTCTTTGGGTGTCAGTCACCTAATGGCAAATAAATCAGAGAACGAAACCTAAATCCATCTCACTCACTGAATTTTAACAAAGGGGAAAAAACCTCCACCACCAGCATTTAAGCAGAGAAATCCCAAGGATAACGTGCTAGATTATGTCCCCAATCAAGAGGCAAAGAAAAATCATTTCATTAGTCAAAGTGCAGTCGTACAGTTTAGATTTTTTCCCCCCCGAATTTGTATCGATTTATATCATCTACTAGTCTGACAAACACCAGCCTCTTCCACAGAAATGCTCGTCCTGAGGGAAGACAAGTTTACAGACCTACATTACACAGACTTTCACGGCATGAAAGGAGATGAAAGCTCTCGTGAGACAATCAAAAAAAACCCCCAAAAGATAAATCCTAAAGCACTTGAAGCCCTTCTGGCGCTTTCTGCAGCTCGTTGTCTCTGCCAACGGGCTCCAGCTTTCATTTCCTGCCCTCTGCCCTCCCACTTTGGTTTCGTTTTCCCCACTCGCACGTCATCAGTCCCTGCCCACCTCTCCTGCGAAAAAAAACCCAGAGATTTTTCACGTGTGTGTGTGTGTGTGTTAAACTGTTTGGGCCTCGCTGGTAATTCAGATTATTTATCACCCTCTTCTACATTACGCGGCTGATTTTTAACAACCCGCCCTGCAGGCTAAAATTGTAACCACGTTATTATTTTAAAATAACAACGGGGAAAGAGTGCAAACGCCTCTTTAAATGAACAACCAGTGTTAAAGACAGGACACCTCCTTCAAGCAACCACCTCCTCGAAATCCCAAGTTCTGAACACAGATTTGGCAGTCAAACATCACAGGGAGAGCGCAAAATTGTTAAAACTCAGCCACAGTAACACGTTCCAGGCTGGTGAAAAAACCAAGGCGCTGTTAATCCTGTAATTCCAGCATAACTCACCTTGGGATCATGTTTTTGAGGACCTTTGGGATCAGCCTGCCCTCTCTTTCTGGTTTTTTCTATTTCTTTTTGTTCCTGAGAGGTTATTCCATGAGATTTTGAAGAACTGCAGTCTCTGATATGGAAAAAGAGGGAACTCTTATTCCTTTTCTCCATATTTAAGGCACATACCATACATGCAACATACAAAAAAAAGGAATTAACACAACAAGTCTGCCCCTCACAGAAGTGTAATTCCATCAGCGTATTTAAAAGATTCGATCAGTCACTTTTTATACCTTCAAATTGCCCAAAGCTGTGCGAAATTATGTCAACAAAAAAAAACAAAACCAAAAACCAAACAAAAAAACCCCCAAACAAACAAAAACCAAACAGAAAAAAACCAAAAACCAAACAAACAAAAAAAAAGAAAAAAAACACACACAAACACACAAAAAAAAAACCCCAAACCAAAAAATAAACAAAACAAAACAAACAAAAAAACCAAAACCAACCAACCAACCAAACCCAGCGCTATTTTCTACAAACGGGACAGGAATTGAATGGCATTTTTTTTTTTCTTTAATTAAATAAATAATAATGCCAACTAATAACCAGCTGCTGCTTTGGATGCAGCCCCGGGTATTCAAGATAGTTTATTTAGTTCCCAGGAGCCTTCCATCAGGTTTATCCGGACCGGTTGCAGTTGTGCTAAATTTTATCCTTCCAGTTTTATTTATTGATAGATATCACGGATATTGCCCACATTTTGTTATGCATTACTTAAACGAGGTTAAGCACTGAGCATTATTTTATTACTGTATATTATTAACACTGTTCCATTAATAATTACATCAATACTGTCCTGGGAATTGCTGATTTAAAAAAAAAAGGAAACACGACAACTGCTCACTTTTTCTCAAGCAGAGACCTCTTTGCCTTCTGTTTACGGTGTTTAGTGCCTGTGGAAAATTATGTAAGGGGGGGGGAAGGAAAAAAAAGTTAAAATTAACCGGTTTAAAAGGAAAATCGCCCCCTAAGGTATTTCGCTGTGCTCGAGGCAGATCTTGAAATCCCCAAAGCAAACGAAAAAAAAAAAAAAATTACCATTCATTTCCTCTACTGTCTTCTTCAACTTGTGATGTTGCTGAACAAGCTCCTTGAGCCCGTCGGGGACGTTCTTGCAGAGCTCCTGAGCCCTCTCGTTCGCCTCCAGAGCCTGCTCGTGTCTCCCCAGCAAGGCCAGGGCCTTGCAGAAGTGGTGGTGACCCTACGTGCACAGGAGTGGGAATTTCAAGCTTTTATTTTAAATTTTGTGCAGCTGCTCTCCAGTGATGAGGATTTGGGTTTCTCAGCACGCTGAGAGGTAACTCCCTGGCAGCACCTCTGGCTTTGGGAAAGGGGAAATTCGCTTTTTCCCCCCTGATCTCAGCTACCGCTTTTCATCCCTTTTTTCATCCCCCATTTACTCCCCTTCAGGCCGAGAATATTGGGAAACACATCAGCCAGGGTTTTTTTTTATTGTAAGGACTACGTATGTTCCTTTCAAACAGGGTGATAACACAGCTATGCACGACAAAATGAAGGTTTTCTTCTGCCTTTAAACGTGCAGAACACCCTGCAGCAACACTTAGGAATGTTATTTTGACGTGCTTGTAATATAAATACACAAGCTGTGTACTTGGCTGACTGAGGCAGAATTCTTAGCCCTTTGTATTCTTCTGTCATTAGAAGACACCCCTGGGTTCTCATCTTGCTTTACAACACAACAAAAGACAACTTTGGAAGGAGATTTCATTTTCTGAAACACGGCACTAACCTTTGGCCAATCAGGCTTCAAAACAATGGCTCTTTTCCCATCAACAACAGCTCTCCTTGGAGAAGGGAGGGAAAAAGAAGAGGAATTTATTATTTGTAATTCAGAAAAATGTACGGGCTGGTGTCTGAGGCACTACAAAAACACCAAGGGAATAAAAGAGCAATTCAGGGAATGGGTTGGGTTGGAAGGGACCTTAAAGATCATCCAGTTCCAACCTCTTGCCATGGGCAGGGACACCTTCCACCAGCCCAGGCTGCTCCAATCTGGCCTTGGACACTTCCAGGGCTGGGGCAGCCGTAGTCACAAATAACTACAGTCATATATAACTATCACCACGTGCAACTTTAGTCACAGAGTCACAACAAACTCTGTATTTCAGCTTTAAAAATACTCTTTTCTTATTCGTGGGGCCTATTTCTAACCGCAGATCACCACATTTCAGAGGATAAAGGGGGTTACTTACTCGTAGTCTCTCGTGAGAATAAAACAAAGAGCTCTGTTTCCATACAGGAGGTGGTTTGTACGGCTTAAAAAAAATACACATTATGAAGAGTTAGTACCATATGTATTACTTTTGAAAATCCTAAGGAGGAAAAAAAAAAACAACAGTGGATTTTCACAACGATTGCCTGCAGGCTTCTCTAGCACCAACACACACACAGCAGCTTCCTCAAACGCCAGGGATTTACAAGTCCAATCACTGAGGATGTTCATCCTAATTATGCAATAACTGGTAACATTTGGGCCCACTGATGCAACTCCCAAGCAATTCAAATCGTTCTCAGCTCACTCTCAAAAAGCCAGCTCAGCTGCACAGTTCCTGGAAATGACGTGGCTTCCTCTGCTCTTTACAAACCACGGGATTTCCTTTGCTCTCACGCTGGATTCTGCTCCTCCCTCCCCCTTCTCCAGCGAAGCCCGTCTTGGTTTGCTCCCCCTGAGTCACTTGACACAAGTCAGCCTTACTCAACTCCGGAAAAAGGCTGAAATCAGCTGGAATTTGGGACCAAAATGTATCCTTGCCGCGTGACACTGCTGGAGATTAAAGTAAGTTTACTCAGAGGGTGTTAGAAATGGCGTGATTGCGTTAGGTTAGGTTTAACTGCACACAAGTGGGTTTTAGTGGGCCCTGCTCAAACCTGAGTGTAGGTGAAGTTTAAATTAATTAATTCTTTGTTAGCAAGAAAGGCTTGAGCAGGGGAGGACACAGAAAGGCTGGATCCACTCATCCCACAGGGTAAAAGGGCTCAAGGAAAAGGAGCTTGAAGAACAGACAACAGAGAGGGAGTGAGACCTTGGTACAGATAAAACAGGGGGTAAAGATAAGTCAGGCTTGTCCCTGACTGACACAAAAGGGCCCCAAGGCTGGTCTGAGCCAGAAGTTAACACAGAGAAAGAATCCAAGAAGGTGTCAGAAGACTCCAGACCGGAAAAGACCTCGGACTGTAAAGGATTTCTTTGGTCTGAGCCCCTCCTGGAGGCCCCGAGCTCGAGCTGTTTCTGTTGCTGTACAACTCAACTGAGAAATTATTATTCCCTGAAACCAGATGTCTGAGACTGCTGTGGGAAACCCCAGGCAGAGAAATCTCCTTAACAGCCATAAAACCTGAAGCAAGACACCAGCAAAACGCTGATCCTTTCAACTGCACAGTTACAAAGCTCCAGGCTTCAACCTGAAAACTCCACACAGTTTGAACAACCTGGTGGGGTTTTGTATTTCCCAGTATTTCACAGACACCAGAAGGTGTCAAAGCGGCATTTGCTTGACTATAATACAAGCAGTGCCTACACTGACCCTGCTGACCACTGGAAGGGGGAAAATGCTCTATATATTTATATAAAAATTCTCATTTGATCTCTTCCTCCCTTTTACAGAGCCCAGGAAAGCCTCCAAAGCCTTCCAGCAAATTCCTTCTGAGAAGAAATTAAACAAGACTTCAAAAAAATAAGCCTAAGAGTTGCCAGGAGCAGACACTTAAATATTTGTTCCTGTTTATTCCTCCTGCATCACGGCTGAGGGGGATAAATATTTGCAACAGTTGGTCACATTGTTCTGCTGGAAGAATATTTAGAGGGACAACACCCAACGTGGTTGTCCACACCAAATAACTTATTTCCTTGTAGGTTTACTTGCTGTTAAGTCGTTTTTGATCAGCTTTAAGCCCTAACGGGGACTTCTGGAGCAAGAAAAGCACAACCAACCACTAAAAAGGGGAAACAAAATAGAACAAGAAACGTGGCATGTAGCTTTTTTTTTTTTTCCAACTAGTTATCATCTGGCCTCTAAGTAGAGTGGCTCATGCAAAACTATAAAAAGTGAGGATAAATCTGAAGAAGCTGAACACATATAAAAAATTATATTATATATATAAACCACAACCTAGTTAACCAGTTCAGTTCTTACCAAAGCTCTATGGCCTTAGTATATGAGATTATAGCAGAAACTAAGGCTCCATGGGAAAATTCATCATTTCCTCTCTGTTTCATAAACTCACTGTCCTGTGAAACCAAGAAAAAACAAATTCAGAAACTGTGACTAAACTCATTTAATTCAACAACGGGAAGTAAAGGTAACTATTTACGCCAGGACAACAACACACTCAAGCTTTTGAAGCTTTTATCTTTAATCATTTGGCCACGGTTATAATCATTAGAACCCCCCAAAACCAATGAAAAAAAAACAAAGCACAAACCCCATTCTGAAAGCTTCTCTCACCTTCCTGGAGCTCTCACAGGTCAGGGCTTTCAGTTCTTCCACCAAATCACAATCTTCCAGTGCAACTTTAGTAATGGAACGTTCCCCTGGTGACAAAATTCAGAGAAACGCAGCGGGTGAAAAAAGTCACTGAGGACATGAAGGGTTTATCATCTGCCACTAAGAATCCTTGTAACATAACTGTTATTGACTAAGCCCAAAATGAGACACACAAGAACACGAACTACTCCACAATTACTGACAGGAAATTACTCCCCTCACCGCTGTTTCTCTGGAGTTTTCACACTTACACTGAGTAAAAAGGGCTACAAGTTTAAGCCGGCAAAAATCCCCCAGTTCCTCCAGGCCCTGCAGAACGTTGGCATCACCTACACATCTGATCCAATCCAGTGCCTCCTCAAACTGAAAGAAACCCTATTTCAAGGGGAAAAAAGAAAAGAAGGAAAATAAAGAGAAAATAGCTCACAAATACCCGGGTACCTCAAGTACAGCAGAGTCACAAAATTCAACCGGTCGTTCTGCCCACAGGAGACAGGGAAGGCATTCAAACGTTAGCATTTGATTCAGAAACTTCTTTCTGATGACTGAAATTCTTGAAAAATAATATAAAAACCCCCTAGGATTTGGTTTAGAAGCTTCTTTCTGTCGACTACCGAAAAATAATATCAAATCCACACGACTGAAGACGAATGTCACCCAGATTACAGCAACTGTGGGTAACACACACTTGTATTTATTCTGTTTCTCCTGCTGTGAGATTGTCTTTTGTTTTTTATTTATATACTTCTTATATTTATAGTTTTATTTTTTATATTTTATGTCTTATTGTTATGTTGGGGGGGGTATTTTTATCTTACTCTTTTATTTTAGCTTTTGCAGCTCACACACGGCAGGCAACAGACACCGGCAAGTGGGGAAAAAAACTGATGAAAACAGGGAAATTAAGAACTTTCACAGAGGTTACCAGGTGAAAAATGTAAAAGTATCGTTCTGCTATGGATGGAATTCGGGGATAAAGGTGGATCAGCACGATTCCAAACCCCGCTCTTCCTCTGCCATGCACAGAACTGGATCTGCTTGATATCACTGCTTGGGAATCTTAAAAAACAACTGGAAAAACTTACATTTTCTATCCTATTGCCAATCCTCAATATGCCACTGATAAAGTGCGGAATGTTCTGGAGCAGGGAGAGAAAGCAAATAAAAATCAAGTTATTAAGAGCTGACCACTTCAGTTTCTGTCTGCTCAGGTTTAACCCAGGAACATTTTCTGTTCCGCCTCGATGCAGCATCACTGGGAGAGCTGCTTCGGGTCCATCTCCAAAAGTCTGGCGATATTCTTGTAATCAGCAGCAGATTTTGGTGGGAAAACAAACAGATTTTACTGTTGGATATACAATGTTTTCCATGGAGAAGGAGGGAAAGGCTGAGGGAGTAAGAAGAGGGAAGCAGAGGTGCAACAACACGGACTGGAAAAGCGAAGCCGGGGGTTGAGCACAGACTTTCATGAAATGAAAAAAAGAACTGTGTCAGAACTGAATTTAAAACCCACAACGAACTGAATTTAAAACCCACAACCCCTTCAGCTGCTGAGAGCATTTCTTACGTCCTTCTCTGCACTGTTACATTTGTGTTTTCAGTCAGCAGTAACAGCAAATTCAAAACATCGTTTGTTGAACGGGGGAAAAATAAGTGAGGGGGCAAAAATAAAGTGTTTAAGTCATTCATCCATCAATTACGTTATTGACTGCAATTATTTACTGTCATCCCAACTGTGATAAAGCCCAGGAAGCTTTTTCTTTCTAGAAAGCTGCAACTCAGCCATCACACAATTTATTCACTCCAGCACAAGGAAATGTCTCGTTCCAGATATAATCCCAAGCTGCTTAAGGTAGAGATTTAATTAACCTGTTCTACTTGAGAACTTACACCAAGTTGAAACACAGTACTTACAACAACTTTTTTAATTAAATCAGCAAGGTCTTCCAAAAAATTACACTCACAGATTGTCTTCCACAGATGCCATCCCTGAAACAGCAAACTGTTTAAAAGCACAAGTTATTATTTAGAGAAGTAACACTGTGGTACATGGTCCTAATTGCTAATATTTAATTAACATCTTTTTAGCATACTAACAATTATTATTACGTCATAGAACATATAATATAAATATTGTATTGATATAATATGCAATTACTTTTTATATAAATATAATACGATGACATTTTATATAAAATATATTAATAATTTAGGGTATTATAATAGTTACAGTAATTTAAAAGTAGATCTAAGCAAGAGCATGTTTACAAACTCAGCTTTTTAAAACAGAGGAGGAGGGATAGATGATAAAGAAACAAACAAACAAACGAAAGGAAAAGCTGCAAAGCTCTTGGTGCTTTCGAAATCCCAGGCATCTATTTGAGCACTTAAACACACTCTATAGATTCCAAACTTCACACACCCCTCCTGAATATTTTCTTCTGTGGCTTCAAGAACTTTTGGCCTTAACGAAGTTAAAGCCACTGCTAACAACAACGCTTCTGCAGCCAGTTTAAGCACTACTGAAAACACACAACGGTCTTTCACAGGGAACAAGAAAAAGTGGAGAAAAACCCCGCGGAAAACGTGGTTACTCACCCAAATTGCCCTTGGAAAGAAGTGCTCTCTTGGGTGAAGAGAAGGGGCCAAAGCATTTGGATTTTAATCACGTTGCAATATTCTCTTAATCTCTCCACAGGCTGATTGCACCAAACTTCACAGGGATTAACACCTCCAGGAAAACGGGCGGGGAATCAGACCACACGATCCAGGCATTGCAGGGGGAAGAAATAACTCCAAATCCCAAATGCAATGAAAATCCCCATCTATTCTTTCCAGACTTTATCCTTAAGTCCAAACCTGAACAAGGAGACCTGAATGCTCCAAACACACCTGGGAACTTGAGTTTTGTTAAAAATTAAAGGGGGAGAGGGAATTTATACCGAGGTAGGAATAGGGACCTCACGGCAGGCTTTACATTCCTTGCTCAAGGGTTCTGAATTGCATTGATATAATCAGTTATAAATGAATAAATGCTTCTAAAAGAGGAGCTGTGAGTTTAGGGGCCCTAAGGAAATGCTCTTTTCCAGATACAACATGAGCCCTGTACCCCTGTAATTGTTTTCTACACTAAATCCAGAGCAATGGAGCCCAGAGCTACAAAAATCAGCAATATTCTCTTTGGCCTCAGAGGCCTTTATGTGCAGGGCTCTTTCAAAAATACAACCCATCTCCCTCAGAGTCTGCCTTGAAATTAAAAGGTAAATTAGACTATTTGGGTGGAATAAAATGGAATAAAGGAATCAAAACCAGCACAAAAGTGCATTAAAAATTTAAGCAAACTGGTTTAGTTCACATACCTGTCTTAGGATTAGGCAGCACTGTCTGACCAAATGCTCCATGACCCTAAAAATAAACATATTTTTTAACACTGCACAGCCAAAAAGCAAATAAAGCAAAGCAAAACAAACAGGGAACAAAAAGCATGTTTGCTGGAGTTATTTAACACCATGGTGTAGAGGCTGTCTCATGGGAAAATAAAAAGTTTACCTGCACATCCATTAAAAAAAAATCTCCACAGATTATTAGTTATGAATGGACAGGAAAACCTTTATTAATTTAAACAATATTTTAAATCACACTAGAACAGTATTCGAGAAAGTAGTAAGTCAAAACCAGGTACTAGGCAGCAAAATAATGTTTGAGAATACCTGACTACACGTGTTTAAGGAGACAACACAGGTTTTCAAAAAATAATAATAAAGTTTTGACAGTGTGTGTATATTTATACAAATTCACATACATGAACATAAGTGGAATAGTTGATTCAGTGCTTCAGACCAGCAGGATCTATTAGTACTTTAATGGGTTTAAACATACGAACCCCTTAAGCTGAAGAATAAATGACTTTGTTCTGTTTTACAGGCCCCTACAGTGTCTCTTATCTCAAGAAACTTCTATGTGCCGTTTAAAAACTACTCCTGAACTATAAAATCAACGTATTTGACACGTCAGGACACTCAGTGAGAAAGGGGGAAACGAGACGAACTCTGGCTGCAACTCCGCAGCTCCTTCCCTGCACACAGGAGATGCTGCGACATTTCAAAACCAAACCAAAGCACTTCCCCCCTCACCACCCCGTCCACGGAGCTCCTGGGGGTGCTGCCACCAGGGCAAACTTGAAACCCAACATTTGGCACCTGCAGAGGACCAAGGGCTTTCACTCCACGGCTCAGCACACAAGATATTCAAGAGATAAAACGTCTCTTATCTTCCGCTGACGCAACTCTTGAAAGCACCTGATTTTGGCAGCAGCACACGCCCAAAACATCTGTTACTGATATAAACACCTTCCAGTGGGAATCACCACTGTAGTGGGACCAGCTCCTTGTAGAGAGACGGCCTTACAAATAAATTCAATTTATCTACACTTTGTACTTCTGCATGGGAAGAACTTCAGGCCAGTTAACCTGTATTTCACAACAGCAACACAAATAATAAGTTAACTCCTAACTGAGCTCTCCAAGCTGCACGAATATTCCCAGGGGTTTCTAACTCTCCTTAAGCAGAGCGCAAGAAGGGGAAAATAACAGCCCGAGGAAAGCACTCTTGGAAGTATTAGAGGAGAAGAGTTTATTCAGAAAAGGCACAACTAATAACTCAGAGGGACTTTTCAGCAGGAATTGTAGTGACAGGACATGGGGGAATGGCTTCACACTGACAGAGAGAAGGGTTAGATGGGATGCTGGGATGGAATTCTTCCCTGTGAGGGTGGGCAGGCCCTGGCACAGGTTGCCCAGAGAAGCTGTGTCTGCCCCTGGATCCCTGGAAGCATTGATGGCAAAAAGGCACAAAAAGGAGTTAACAATGGTTCAGCTGGTACAGCTTGTCCTGTTTGCTTTCCTGTTCTGCCAGAGGAACATTTTAGGAGCGCTGGTTAAAACCATGTTCTGCTCTGCTCGCCAGACCAAAGTCCTTACCATAGAAAGAACAGGAGTAGTATCCACAAGGTAATAAATTAGGTAAACTAGAGGTTTGAGTAAGATATAGAAGGCCCAGAGCCAGGATTTTGCAAGCTTGAAGAATTCAGGTCACCTAACTGGAGAGGTCAAATCAAGGAACACGCCTGTGGCGACCACCAGAGGGATGAAGGCTGGAGGAAAAGACCCCCACGTGTCTGGAAAGACTCTGCCCAGAGACCAGCCAGCTTACCAATATGTATGTTAGATGATGTAACCATGTATCTAAAGTGTAAAAAATGTCTTGCTTTTGCGCTTTCAAGTCCAACAGGTTTTGTCCAGCACTAGCTGGCTTGCTCCCAATGTTGTCTAAATAAATACCTTGCTGCTTAAAGATAAAAAAAAGGTCTCTGAGCAGTTCTTCCTACTGTTTTTTCCCTGGAAGTGTCCAAGGCCAGGTTGGACGGGGCTTGGAGCAACCTGGGCTAGTGGAAGGTGTCCCTGCCCATGGCAGGGGGTGGCACTGGATGAGCTTTGAGGTCCCTTCCATCCCAAACCAGTCTGTGATTCTGTCCTTAAATAAGTACAAGCCTTACTGGGCATGAAGAAATAGATGCTAATTGGAGGAGATGGTGAGAACAAACAAGGGGCCAACACTGCAGCCAGGGCAGAGTTAAAATCCCACGAACCAAGGGGTGATTGCTTTGCAATGAAAGGAACTGAATCTGTCAGGCATCATCCCCGGGATGGTCTGAGTGCAGAGACAACAGGTTGGGCAAGTTCTGCTGACAGGATCTACACGTCACCGCCTGCTGTGACAGCTGTACACACACAGAGTCACCCAAACCTGCCTGACAGAGGACACAGACTCTGTTCTACCCCAATTCAGTGCTTTTACAAGGGAATAATGTACATGGTAGAAGTTATTTCAGCATCAGTCTCAACTAATCAACACTAGGAAGTACTCTGTAGAGCAGATCACGGAATCACAGAACGACTTGGGTTGGAAGGGACCTTAAAGATCATCCAGTGCCATCCCCTGCCACGGGCAGGGGCACCTTCCACTAGCCCAGGTTGCTCCAAGCCCTGTCCAACCCGCCCTTGGACACTTCCAGGGATCCAGGAGCAGCCACAGCTTCTCTGGGAAACCTGTGCCAGTGCCAGATTTGGGTATAAACTCCACTGGAACACCCTGCAAGTTTTCCATCCAGTTTCAAACCTACTCACCAAGTCTAAGACAGGTATATCAGCACAGTACAGAGCCAGGGCTGCAAGGTCGGATATGGACGAGGGATCAGCCATGGCACAGGACCCTGAAAGAGAAGGATGATGAGAAACACACGAGAGGAAGCCAAGAAGAAAATAACACGTGCTTTGCAGCACTTAAAACGATCACAGCGAATCACACTTTGCCGAGGTCTCATGGAAGAAACACTTACATGTCTCGCACAGCACAGGTTAATGTTAAAAACAGTCACCTAAAGCACCAGCTAAGAGCTGGTTATGTCAGGTAACTCCGTGTTCTACGCCTCCGGCAGGACCCCACGGCGCTGCCTCACCCCTGGCAGGGCGCAGGGTCAGGGATCAGCATCCCCGGGATCGCCGCCGCATGCCGGGATGCCAAACCCGCCGGGACAGCCCCCGCCCCGCCCCGGCCGTCATCAGACCCCGGAAAGCCCTCTGCTCGCCGCTGACGCGCCTCCCCCCGCCGGCACAGCCCTGCCCGGAGCTCCAAGAGACGGGCAGCGACCTGGGAAAGGCTCCGCGGCGGCTCCCGGTGCCGCGCTGCGAACCTCGGGCGGGCCGGGGGCGGGCGGCACGCCGAGGGACAGCGGGCTGCGAGCCCCGGGCGGGGCGGGGCGAGCACCCACCGCTCCCTCCGTCCCCGCATCGCTCCCTCCATCCCCGCATCCCTCCCTCCATCCCGTATCCCTCCCCCC
>VXAY01000542.1:298573-311108 GCA_013399855.1 Oxyruncus cristatus | reverse complement strand
TTTTTCTTCTCCTTCTTCCTCTAGATTGTTTTTGAAGAAAAGAAGGAGGGGGGATATTCGTAAATATACAAGTTTGTTATTATAAGAAAACTAGTTAGAGTTGTTGTCATCTATGTAAGTATTCCCTTAGTTCTTATCGGGTAGCAATAAATTTTAATATTAATCCCCATGTCAAGAAATCTGTTTTGTCTATGCGAACTTTTCTTACCTATTAGCAAAATTTATGGGCTGATAAAAGCGGCGCAGAAATCACAGGGCTAAATCATTGACAGTTGGACAGGGCTTGGAGCAACCTGGGGTAGGGAGAAGTGTTCCTGCCCGTGGCAGGGGGTAGAACTGGACCATCTTTAAGGTCCCTTCCAAACCAAACCACTCCATGATTCTCCTTGAGTTGTGCTGCTGTACTTTTGCTGTTACCTAAGGCATTGTGCAGACCATTCCAGAATCATTCTGAGCACACAAGGGGTGCTGTCAACTTGGTTTGATCATCTTTAGAATAACCATTACTTGTGACTGGGGCTAAAAGGTGAGTAACACACTGGTCTAGATTTTGTTGTGGCAAAGGTTCAGGTATGAGTAGGGACAATCCAAGGCTCTCATATAAAATAGAAAACTGTAATATTAAATGTTTATCCTGGTACACATCTGTGCTAGGTGGTATATATATATGTGTGTATATATATATATATATAAAACATTAAAACACAACTTTACCACCAATGGCAAGTGAAGTGTGTACAGGGAAAGATGCTGGTAAAGTAATACTGACATTCTTTTTTAGTGGGCATTTAGATTCTGTAAGTTAATTCAGGCAAAGTTGGACCTAGAAGGTCCTTTAATGAAGAGATTATAACTGTAAAAATGGTGAATATTTAATCTCTGAGAAGACTGAAATATGAGAATGGAGGTAGGGGTGAGACAATCTAAATTATGTGTGTATAACCAAGGTTGGAAGAGACCTTCAGGATCATCCAGTGCCACCCTCACCCAGCACCACCACAATCACCCCCAATCCATGGCCCCAAGGGCCACATCCAGACACCTCTGGGACACTCCCAGACACAGGGACTGCACCACCTCCCTGGGACACTTATCCCAAGGCCTGACCACTCCTGCAGGGAAAACATTTTCTAATCTCCGATCTGAACCTGCCCTAGTGCAGTTTGAGGCCATTCCCTCTCCTCCTTTCCCTTGGGACATGGCAGCAGAGCCCGACCCCCCCACACACACACTCAAACCTCTTTTCAGGAGTTGTTCTTCTGAAAAAAAACCCCAGATTTCAAATACTTGATTTTGTTACCAGGCAGTTTCTGTGTCATTTGTGAGTGTAAATGATGAAGTATTTCTGCCTTACAAACAACAGAAGGGTTGATTAGTGATTTTGCGTAAATACATTTTGTTCCATAATGCACCTTTTTCATGGGCACTTGAGTCTGAGTCACTAAAATGCTTAATGCAGAGCCTGCAGCTTTCAAACAGCTGAGGTGAATGGAGGGGGGTGGGGGGGTGTTGTATCTCTCCCTCTCTATTCATGAATTGAACTGTTTCCTGAGGAGAAAGTTTTGGAAGGATTTAGTTTTGTTCTGCCAGTTCCCTTACAGAGGGGTTGCCAAAGTAAATCTTGTTGGTGTGCTCTGCAGTTTATGGGTCAGCTGAATTCTCAGCCCTCTGCTAAAAGCAGCTGGTAGAATCACCCAGTCTGGAAATTATGATTCTTCGGAGTGTAATTAAATAGTAAATGTTTCGGTGAATTGGATGGATTTTGTCTGTGGAGCTCATAAAACTGTTGTTGGGAATATTGCCTTTTCTCAGTTCTGCTGCTGTTGTCCTTCACTGTAAATGCAGTTTAGGAAAAAAAAAATTCCTATCGTAGTTTTTTTTTCTCTTAATCTGAATTATTGCTGCATTATAGTTAGAACACCCATCAAACTTCTGTATCATGTGAGGATATGCTTTCCTTGGATTTATGTGTCCTTCAGGAGCTTGGCTTAAAAAGTCTTAGACAAAGAATTCAGGACTGTTTAATGAACATAAACCTTAATTATGATTTTTCACACGAATACATACGACAGAAACTTAAAATTGTTGTGTGGATGCCTCTCCAGCGTTCCTGTGCCAGTGGAACATTAATTTGCCTTTTCCCGTCACCATTTTAGAGGAAGGGAATCAAAAGGAGCATTTGCTGGAAATGTTGCAGCTGTTGAGTTACCGAGGGAAGTTTTGAGGACCAGAGCCCCGAGCCGACAACTTCATCTGTGAAATGCTGTTTCTAGGCCCGTGTTTGAAGAAGCAAGCTCATGGTAAACTCGTTATTTGGGGGTGCTTTGTTATCTTTTTCCTCTAAATGACGGATGGGTTGAAGGTCGCCGTAAACTTTGCAGGGTCAGCTTGCGGATGAGGCAACAAACCAGAACTGGAAACCGAAAGTTCACGGCAGCTGAGTCACGGGGACGCTGCATTAGTTCACTTTGGGGCTTCTCTTAATTACTGACAGGCTGGGAAGGGATCACAGCGCGTTCTGTGTGTGTGTGACGTGCCATCACAGACCTCTAAAGTCATCACGGATGCTTTTCTACTTCTTTTTGCTACAGACTGAATAACGAGGAAGCTGGGGCATAAATAATTCCAGGGTATCTTGTGAAAGACCTTTAAAATGCCCGGGTTTTAGTTCCACATGTCTGGGAGCGGAGATGTGGAAATGATGAAGGGGTGAGATGTGAAAGCTGGGTTTTCGTGTTTGATCTAAACTTCACGGTTTAAATTTCAACTAGTTCTTGTCATTCCCTACATTATAATTTGCTGGCCCCTTGTGAAAATTCAAGTAATGGATCCTCTTTTGAGTTTGCAAATGGGGATTTAAAAAAAAAAAAAAAATTCTTCATTTTATTGCATCAGTTTATTTGGAATCCTAATTTGCCAGACTTCAAATCACTTTGTTTGCCAGGACATCACTGAGAGGAAGATCTGACACACACTGTAAGTGGTTCCTAAAACTGCCTGACCTTGTCTGCACAACCCACAGTAACGTAGAAAAGGTCAAGGATCTGGAATTCTGCCTTTGCCTTGTCTCTGGGGAAACCAGGGCAGTTTTGGTTGGGGATAAGAGACACGAAGCATAATAAATTCGTGGGGCCAAATAATTAATCCTTGAGCTAATTAAAAACTGCTGGCAGGAAGGCAAGGGCTGACAAACTCTCTGAGCACACACAATACGGTGGTGAAGGAAAAAAAGGCACCACGTGACGTGTGTTTTTAATGTGCCATTAAATTAAATCTTAGTTGTTAATCAAGGCTGACTTTTTTTTCTGACTGGCAAAAGACACTTTTCTGACTACAGGGGGAAAAATCTGATAGAATCCCAGAAAATATTGCAACTCTAGTTCAGAACTGTTCTTGACAGTGGGTTGTGCTGGAAATGGATTATTTCCATTGGGCATTCAGGATTCGTATCAGAATAAATATGCCCCATGGAGCTAATAAGCAACAGTCTTTGCATTTTAAATAATTTCTTGCTCAAATTCCTTGTGTTTCAAAGCCTTTGGGGTTATTCTGGGGCTGTACATTATGTTATTCAGTCCCACAATCATTCCATTTTTCACTTTATCAGGACTGCAATGTAAAAAACAGTAACTAAGTGCAGTGTTCTTGGTGTCTTCTATCTACGTTACTTAAACCAACTTGATTTAAAGCTCATAATTTTTGTTCAGCTTCAGGGTTTTATTTAAAAGCCTCTCCAAACACACAAAAGGATTTCCTCTTATTTCCCAGTTCCATTGACTCATTCTCCTTGGTGAGATGGTTACAAAGAGTTTCATCTTGAGCTTTGATGCATTTCTCTGTTTTGATCTGACATTTGTCCAGAGGTTTCTGACAGTTCTTGTTTTACCTCTGGAGTTTTTAAGGTTGATTTTGTGTTTCTCGAGGCTGACCACCACTGTTCTTTATGAGGCTGAACCCACTTCTTCTTCCTCTTCCTCGGAGTTGGCGTCATCATTGTAGAAGTGAATTGTAGCTTGTACTGGAAAACTCGCCAGAACCTTCTCTCCCATTTTAGTAAGAAACTTCTGGGATTTGGACTTGGGCAAATAAAGCCTAATAAAAAAAAAAAAAAAAACTTTTTTAAGAGGAAAAAAAAAAATCAAACTATGTGACCTTTGTCCATCCAAGGTAGCTGGAATATTAATTCTGGTTTTCTGGAAAGAATTAATTAGTTCTGGAGTTAAGATTAGGATACCAGGGTTAGATTGGGGTTGGGTGCTTGTAAAGAAGGGAGATATTCTATTAATTTTCCCTCTCTAAATGAAGGTTCCAATTAGGAGTTTCTACATCATTAAGCCTTAAAGGATCCAAATGTTGGGGAAAACCCTTATCAGCCCCCCAAGCACAGGAAAAGCTTTACCTGGAATTAATTTTAATCCAGTCTAAGCAACCTCCAGACACAGATCTGGAACAAGTTCCAATTGGCAGCTGTTCCCATTGATTCTTTGGGCTTTGTGAGCTCGTTATCGTATCAGTAAATGTAAATCTAAATTAGATGAGGCAGAAAAACGTTGGGTTCTTCTAAAATTACTTTTTCCTTATTTTTGTGTTGTTTCAGGGTCTGTTCAGCCTGGGCATCTTTGCTCATGGAGGGATAAGAATATGGCCAGTTTAACGAGTAATTAAACAGCATTACTAAAAAGAGATATTCCAGAGGCAAAGCCATTCTTCTCCTGAGAAGGAATATGTCTCATCATGGAAGGCGTCACTTTTCCTGTACGATGGGATTTAACTCACCTCACTGGATGTTGAAACCCCAGGGCTCCTTTTGATCTACAGTTTATCAGTTGACCATCCAGTTCTGACTGTAAAGAGATATTATTTATTATAAGTATATATATATATTTATTATTTAGATGAGGTTAAAAATTAAGATTTCACTTATTTTCCTCTGTAAAATTCCCCAGTAATGTTGATTCATTTGCTCTGCTGCACCTTGGTTTCCTCTGACTAAGTGGACTTTGGAGAATTTATGTGCCAAAAGTTGCACATTTAACAAAGTTTGGCCATTTTATGAGCCACAAAGCCAGGGAATTGTACATTTTACTTTAGTTCTTATGGAATATCTGAAGTGAGCTGATAACACCGCCAAAGGGGAGTTCAGTGATGGGAAGAAAATAGGATTTTCAGTCAGTTTAAGGATTGGGTTTTCCTGGCTGTGTAAAACTGGGGTGCCAGCGGGGGTCAAACCCCAACAGGGTTTTATAAAATACCTCTTTACCAGCACTAATCAGAAGCTTAATTGGAATCAAAGATCACAAAAAGCACATTAAGAGCCCAAACAGCAAAATCAAGACACAACTGGCATCTCACATTTCTGTACAAACAGCATTAAAAAAGCTCCTTTCACATTTACATTAAAATCAATCTTTTATATCTTTATTTACCTGTAGTTTTGACTGTTTTCTCCTTGGAATACATATTGTTTTGAAATAATCATGTATATAATAGTAGGTATTGATTAAACACACATTATATACTTTTTCTTTCCAGATTATCAGACAACATTTTTGAAAAGCAGCTCCGATAAAAGCCAATTAAATGGGAAATCTAACTCTGTACACAGCAGGAAATGTTCACTCCTAATTTATATTTTATTGTAGGTAGGGCAGTAGTAACTTTAAATTATAGAATCACGGAAGAGTTTGGGTTGGAAGGGACCTGAAAGTTCCAACTTTCACGGGAAATTACTCCTCATGGCTTTTCTTTGGGCATAAATAACAGTATATATTTATATTTAGTTGGAAAAGTGTTACTTTTTATATAAGAAAAAGCAATTTTTGTATAAGCAGCTTTAGGGTGTATTATCACACCTGTTCTTGGCAACGGAGGTGAAATTATTAATTATTAATTTAACATTTTTCACCAGTACTTTTAGGTTTTGGCACTTTTCTCTGCATCTCTCATTTTGTCAGGTTGGATTCTTAGATGTAAATTCCTGAATTGTTGTTTGAGGGGTTTTTTTTTAACTACACAGAGGGTATTGAAACTTTAATTTGCTTTATTCTCCAGCGTTTGGAGCATCTCCTGATCCTTCAGCCCTCATTATATCCCACATTACAGAGGCATCTCAGATGCTGCAGGAGCGTGGACGGACCAGAAAGTTGGGATAAGAAGGATCTGAGAAGCTTCTGGAAGGATTAAGAAATGTTTAAAAACTCGAAACCAACTGTTTAAGTTATAACTGGCTTCAAACAATGCCAGGAAAACTTCACGTGTGCTTCGTTTTCCTCACACAAGTGGGCAGAAGCCCGAGGGTGAATTAAAACTTTTGAGCTGGTCGGATAAAATTTTCAACACAAACATAATGTCAGTAAGAAATCACAGTTTCCTGATGCCAGAAATAGTTTCTTGAAATCATCGCCGGAGGGGTGAGAATTCTCATGAGAATAAGACATCGAGACTTGTGTTGATGGTGCTTAATTTTCTATTTTTGTTCTTGGAGCCCAGCAAATCTTCCCACCCGAGGAAGTAAAACTAATAATCACAGTACATCTCAAAGGCAGTAGGAGTTACCTTAAAATTCAGTTTTCTGTTCTTTTCCTGGGTGGTTTAGCTCCAGTAACATTCCTCCCCCCCAGAAAAAAACAAACCAAAACCCAATAAATAAAATTGTGCACCTGAAAGTATGTTTTTTACATTTCACCTTAAAGTCATTTTCACTCCCTCTCTATGCAGAGTGTCACATCCAGACTAGGCCTGGAGATTTCAAAATGAGGATTTTTTTATGTATGTAATTAAGGAAATATGAACTGCTGTTAAAGTGAGGGTTGTGTGGAGTAAGCAATTGTTTCTGCAGCTCTTGAAGAGCTGGTAATGGTTCTATACCTGGCACAAAATTAGAGATACTCTCAGCCATCCCCACGTACAGGACAGCATCGTTTGAACTGTGTTTTCTAAAACTGAAGAAATGACCAACTCTCGTTTCCCTTGTCCAATCCCCCCACGTGTTTTCCAGAGGGATTATTTCCTCCAGAATTCAGCCTCACCATTTGTTGGTTCTGTTGGGTCTCCCCATCCCTTGCTGCGAGTGTCCAGGGCCTCCACAAAGCAGGGCTGCTGCAAGGTTAACACACAAAAATCATGGAATATCCTGAGCTGGAAGGGGCCCACAAGGATCATCCAGTCCGACTCCTGGCCCTGCACAGCCCCAGCAATCCCACCACGTCCCTGAAGGCAGTTTGATTTGGTAAATCTGATTTCTCTGGCGATATTTGTCTTCTGCCCAGCAAGTGGTTAAACAAAACCACACAATCTCTTGCCAGTTTTTCCCAAAGATCTCCTTTTCCCTTCAGGATTTCCCAGCTCCAAGTGGCTGCAGTGAACTCAAAATGAACTAAATAATGCTGAAATCTTTTTATTTCAAAAAAAAAAAACCAAACAACAAACCCTACCCCTTCCTCCCTCCCTCCCTGAGAGGGTGGCTGAATACACATTCCACGTTGTCACTGAGAGGCTGGTTATTGATGGAGTCAGCAATTCCAGAATTAATCAGACAGAATCCAGAATTAATCTAATCTAATTAGCCTAAGAGAGCACATGGAATGGTGGGTGCTGCGTCTGCCTTTTGTTTGGTGGTGGGAGGGGGGAAGCCCTTTTCCACAGTATTTTCCATCTCTGCTGCTGTGCAGGATCCAGGTGGGGAAACGGAAAAGTGCTGTCTGCTATAAAAGGTAAAAAAATGTAGTAATAATAATAATAACAACAACAATAACAATAAATTGGTAACCATGACCTTAATTTTCATTTTTAAGTAATATGTGACTGACAAAGATAAAGTGTCGGGGGAAAAAGAAAAACCCCCCAAAAATAAACATATCAAATGTTTGATATGTTTTCAGGCATTTCAGACATTTTCAGGCACTTATTTTGCAACACGAAGCTGAAAAATGTTTCCTGCTGTCTATTCAACGCCCCAACAGTCACATTCAGATGATTCTTCCAGCTGGATTTTCCCAAGGAATGCCGCTGGAAAAGCCTCCCTGTCCCTTCCTTACCTCTCCCGGCGCTCCCTCAGGCGGGGCAGGTGCTGCTGGGGCTGCCAGGAGCCCCGGGAATGGGGATGGATGTGTCCTGCTGCATCCAGGAGCGGGAGGCTCGTGGCTGCACCTTCCATGGCCTTTGGATGCTCTAAAGCCTGGGATGGGCTGGGCTTTCAGCCCCTCCTTTATCTGAACTCTCACAGAAACTCACCTAAAACAAACACGGCCTCAGGTAAAAGGAGGGAAAAGTCCTTAATGAGGTGGTTTTTTTTTTTTTTAACTCCCCTAAACAGTTCAAAGGTAGGACAGGCTCCCGCCTTGGCTATCCCAGGAAAGCACTCCCAGGGAAACAGGGGCTTTGTGGTAGCAAATCCCATGGGATGTAATGCCCTTTATCTTTCTGTCGCTGTTTTACGGAATCTGTATTTGCTCTATGAGAAATGTACGATGTAAATACACTTTTTGCATGAGCTTGGAGAAGCTCATCCAGATCCTCCCCTGAAAAAAAAAAGGATGCAAAGAGAATTTTAAATGTAAAATGATTTTTTTTAATGGCTGAAGTATTTTAAAAGAGAGAGAGAAAAACCCAGAAATAGTGAAAGTGAGAGGATTTAAAAACAGGCCTAGTGACTCCCTCAGGACTACAGGGATGCTCCTTTGATTACATCCCTACTTGATGGGTGGAGAAAGATCATGCCAAGGATTGCTTTGTCCACCAAAGAATAAGGGTTATGAGTGGCATTGCTTTGAGGAATCTTTTATTTCCAAGCATAAAATAGAGAATCACAGAATGACTGGGTTGGAAAGGCCCTAAAAGATCATCCAGTTCCAACCCCCTGCCATGGGCAGGGTCACCTTCCACCAGCCCAGGTTGCTCCAAGCCCCGTCCAACCTGGCCTTGGACAATTCCAGGGATCCAGGGGCAGCCACAGCTTGTCTGAGCAACCTGTGCCAGGGCCTCCCCACCCTCACAGGGAAGAATTCCTTCCCAATATAATCTTTTTTCTTCCTATATATGCTTTAAGATTGAATGAAAATCAACTTGGTTTCTAACGTGAACCTTCCAGAGAGGGAAAAATAATTTCATTGACTGAGCATGAAGTGCTCATTAATTATTTAGCATGAATTGGGTACCTTCTGTCTAAATCTACTCCCCACCATGTTTAAACGCCTTGTGATATCTGTGAAGTTATAACTAAGTAAATAGCACCGTAACCCAAAGAAAAGAAAATATGTGCACAGTCTCAATCACTTTAAATATTTATGTATCAATATCAGTACAATTATTGGAATGAAAAAGACATGAATAACATTCAAATTACAAAATATATACTAAATAGCAGCACAGGTCCTGAGGAAAAACTGGCAAACTTCTTAAGTAACCTAAATTGTAATTAAAACCCGAAATTACACTCTTAAATGCATATTTACAAAACCAGCAGCTTAGTTTTATTTATCCTGATTTAACCAGAATAGTTGAAAGAGAAGTTTGCATTACACAAGTGATGTTCATGGCCTTGATCTTTATGTGAGGATAATTGATTTATACCTCTGGATGGAATCTGCCAACATGGATAACAGTGCAGGACTAAAGCCTGGAGTATTTACTTGTAACTCTCCAGAAGATGCAAAGTTATTCTCCATTAAATCTGTTGATAAAGACCAAATCTAATGCGAAATTTTTGAAAATATAATTTTCTTAATGAAGCTATAATGTAATCTAAGATAACTGTGTGTAACAATGTTAGTCAATGTTACATTATGGTACTAATTAATCAAACCACACAACTTTAATTGCCATTTTCATGGGAATCATTAGCTCTGGGTTGCAGAGCTGTAGAAAATGGTTCGTGCCAGCAGAATAAAAAACCACTGCAGTTGGGCCTGTCACAGCTGTCTAAGTTTAAGAACTATATTACTTTTCTCAATACATTTAATTTTAATATAGGGTGCTTAACTTCAATATTTGGTGAAGAACACTTCACAGGGTCAGAAAACACTGGTTCTGTTACGTTGCTCATCCTCTCCCCAAAAGCCAGGAGTACTTTTCAGACCTCTGACATCACCTGAGAATAACTTGGACGGACTCAACTCTTACGAAGAGATGAGCCACGGGATCCAACTCAGCATATTCTGTGACTCTATAATCATTTTGTGGTAATTGTAAGAGGCTTTTTATCTTTGTGGGAAACGGGTTTGACTCAGTTTTCTCATAAAAGGACTTGTGCGTTCGCAAGAGTAAAGGGTGTTCTGTATAAATTGGTGTGTTCTATATAAATTGAATATATTCAAGGGAACAGGATACCTCTGCGGCATTTTGGATAATATCTGGTGTTAAACAAAACAACAGAGGCACTGACTGCATGCAAAGCTCCTCAGATAGAAACCTTTGGAAAAGCTTCTGAGGAACAGAGGGAGAAGGAAACGGCTGTTCACAAAGCACAGCAAGGCCAGTCTCACAAGGAGAGGCTGCCTCTCCTTTAAAATCAGAAATCACAGATCCAATGCACTGAGGTTACACGGCAGAGTTGGCTCCATGGGATGTCTGAGGGCTGATATTACTCACTGTTTCTTTCCAAGGCTTCCTTCCACCTTCCTGTAAGAAGGGACTGATTGACACAGTTGTTGTAGGAAACCTATTGTAGTACATTTCTTGATGCATACAAGGCCTTGGCATCATCATCATCATCTGATTCCCAGTCTAAAATTCTTAACCCTTTAATCAAAGCTTGTCATGATTAAGTCTAAGCTACACTATGAGAAAAACTAGAAAACCTACAACAACTTAATGGCTCCAAATCAATTATGTGCCAAAATATGTCAAAACTTGCCTTAAAATTAGGTTGTTTTTTGCTTGTATATTGTTCTGCTTTAGATTCCCTTGCAAGATGAAGTTTTGATTCAGTTTTCCCATTTGCTCACGAACTTTTCTAGGGTAAGGGAACCTGAAAAACTGTAGTGAACTGTGTTCAATCCCACCGCAGGATAAAGCAAAGCAAGTTCCTCATTGTGCAAAGGTTGCACAAACAGTTGTGCTTTGTGGTGCTCTCTGAGGGCCAGCAGTGCATGTGCTGTTGAACTAAAGGGGAGAAAGTGAATTCCAAAGTTGAGAGCTTTCTTTGCAGGTTGTATACTCTTCTTGTTTTCTTTCCTTTGATGTGCCCAGGTAAGTATTTTGCCTTCCTGCATGAGATAAAGTCACACAAAGGAGCAGAGTGTGATGTTAGGCCCAGGTTAGGATCACTAGAGACCTTGTTCCTGTCTCTGTAGTACAGGATGAGGCAGCAGCACTAGGCTGCTGTTTCTTAAGCTTGAGGCAGAGAAGAAGAAATACTTAAACTATTTGACCCTCCAAATGATATTGTCACCTGTTTCTGCCACGCATTGTGGCAATCAACATTACGTCCCATCCCTGGAAGTGTTCAAGGCCAGGTTGGATGGAGCTCTGATCAGCCTGGTCTGGTGGAAGGAATCCCTGCCTACAGCAGGGCATTGGAATGAGAACATCTTAAAGGTCCCTTCCAACCCAAACAATTCCATGATTCTGTGACTCTATGCTTTGGAGAGCAGAAGCTGTAGGATTTATCTGGGGCTGCATTAAAATAGGAGTAACCAGCAGGTGAGGGAGGGGATTCTGCCCCTCTGGAGCCCTGGGGAATAGCACAGGAAGGACATGGAACTGCTGGAGAGAGTCCAGAGGAGGCACCAAGAGGATCCCAGCGATGGAGCAGCTCTGCCGGGAGGAAAGACTGGGAGAGCCGGGATTGTTCAGCTGGAGAAGGGAAGCTTTGGGGTGACCTTAGAGCCCCTTCCACTGCCTAAAGGGCGCTACAAGACAACAGGAGAGGGACTTGGGACAAGGGAAAGGTAGTGACAGGAAAAAGGGGAATGGCCTTAAGCTGAGGGTAGGCAAGGTTAGACTGGATATTGGGAAGAAATCCTTCCCTGTGAGGGTGGGGAGGCCCTGGCACAGGTTTCCCAGAGAAGCTGTGGCTGCCCCTGGATCCCTGGAAGTGTCCAAGGCCAGGTTGGACGGGGCTTGGAGCAACCTGGGCTAGTGGAAGGTGTCCCTGCCCATGGCAGGGGATTGGAACTGGATGACCTTTAAGGTCCCTTCCAACCCAAACGATTCTGCGGTTCCCTGAGGCGCCGGGTCGCGGCGCTCGGGGCTCCCGGACATCACTTGCTCCTCCTCCTCCTCCTCCAGAGCACGGAGACAACCATCCCGGTGCAAACACAACGCCCCACCAAGCCACGTCTAATGATTTTTGACGACTTTTATTAATTTCACACGTCCTTTCACCACACTACTGTACACTGACGGGAGACACTCTGAGGCGAACCGCGACTGACCGCTGGGCGGCGCACCGGGAGGGAAAAGGAGCGGGGGGAGGGCACAGCAGGGGCGGGGCGCCCCGCGCGCCTGGCCCCAACAGCCAATCAGAGCTCCGGGCCGCGCCCGCCCAACTGACGCCCAGCTCTGTGATTGGCCGCGGCGCGGGGGGGGCGGGGCG
>VXAY01000542.1:281341-297841 GCA_013399855.1 Oxyruncus cristatus | reverse complement strand
ATATAATATATATAATATATCACATATATTATATATAATACATAAATATATATAATATATAAAATTGATATATGTGTATATAAATATATACATATATATGTCAATATATATAAATACATGTGTGTATGTATATACGCCTATATATATATGTGTGTGTTTGTATTAGGTGCAGCTTTGAAAGCTGTGGTTATAGAAGAGCTTGGCTGGGGAAACCTGATGGTATTTCAGAGAGTCACAGGATGGTTTGGGTTGGAAGGGACCTTAAAGATCATCCCATTCCATCCCCTGCCATGGGCAGGGACACCTTCCACTATCCCAGGTTGCTCAGAGCTCCATCCAGCCTGGCCTTGGACACTTCCAGGGATCCAGGGGCAGCCACAGCTTCTCTGACAACCTGTGCCAGGACCTCCCCACCTCACGGAGAAGAATTGCTTCCTAATATCCAATCCAACCCTACTCTCTTTCAGTTTTAGGCCGTTTCCCCTTGTCCTGTCACTCCAGGCCCTTGTGAAAAGCCTCCTTCCATATTAGCAACACACTTTGAGCACATATAAGGCTTTAGTCTAAAAATATAAGCTGCGTTTGTGGTTCAAGATTTGTGTCAGAGGTTTAAAACGTCCCCGGATCTGTCGTGGCATCTGAACTGAGCTTTTGGTTACAGAGAACTTGCAGCTTCTCCCCAGACAAAACGTTGTTTCAAGTGAGGAAAATGAGGTGAAAAATGAAAATCTTGGGTTTTTTTGCAAATGGGCAGTGGGAGAGGAGGTTGGGGGGGAGACTGTGGCAGCCCATGACAGTGGAAAAATCCAGTGCCTGAACCAGTTCCACTTGGAATTGCGGGAAGCAAAACTGAAACTAAACTTGCTTGACTTTCAGGCTTAGAAGTGGAACTCCCCTGGCACTGCCCAAAGTAGTCTGAATTATTTAAATGAATGTTGTATTTGTCTGCATTTGTCATTAAATACCAGAATTGTTGATCTCTGCTTTTTGCTGGTGTTTATGTGTGTGGTGGTGGGAATTATTTCACTTGTTACTGAGACGGATTTATGAACCGTGTCACTGGCTGAGTGCTGTTCTTTAAGAAGCAGAGAAGCTTTTCACAAGTGCAGTGGGTAAAGAGAATGTTTTCAGTGAGGGAAAACAAGATCAAAAATGCTGATGGAGTTTGTTCCATTTAAAGCCAGCCTTTCTGCTCTTTAATGAACCGATTATTTCATACTTAAAAGCGATGGTGGCAATCTCAGAATCTCTCACAGCAAAGTTAAATACTTAATTCATATGTTAATAAAAACAGAACAAAGTTGACTGTGTTTTTTGCCTCTGTTACCCCTGCACTGTTGTTTTTTAGAAAGTATTTCAGCTGATTTCTGCTGTTCTTTGCTCCACTTCTGCTCGTTTCTGAAACAGCTTCTCCTCAGCCCTTGCACAGTAAGCACATTTTTTTCTGTCTGCAGTGTTATTCATGCAGACTGATTTTATAAGCTGCTCGGTTTATTGGGAGCTGAGAAGCCCTCTGGGGACCTGTAGCTTGGCATGAAGTTTGGCATAAAGTCAGGGCTGTTATTCAATATGCTTTTGTCTCTTAAAAATATGTCTCGGCAGTTCCCAAGCCCTGAGAATCCCTGGGGCAGGTGTGTGGCACAGGAGGGCTCTGAGCTTGAATTAAAGACAGAGGCAGCATCACTGTGCAGCTCTTTGCATCATCTGTGAAGATATAAAGGGTTTAACTTGGATAGTTTTTTGGGCTTCTGGGCAGCCAGCACAGCTCCTTTGCTCTCTGAGTGCGTAGAACTGACTCTGGACTGTGAGCAGTGATTTGCTGAAGATACCAGCAAGTCATAAATCGTAACCTGTGAAGGTTTTTTGTTTGATCTTCAGCCAGATGGGATGTTTAAGGTGCTCTAAAGCTTCCTGAGTTCAGTTCCCTTTCCCTGGAAGATAATAGTGTTTGCTCTTGGAGCTTCTGTGCTCACTAAAGCTGGTTGGAGCAGTGAACTCAACCAACAGACTTCATATTCTGGGGTTTAATCTGAGATGTGGAGTGATGGACATGTTTTCAGTGTGCTGTGGGGAAATTCTCTTCTGTTTCTACATAAAATGACTGAAGGTGTACGTTTCTAGCCTGGCAGTAGCAAAACAGATATATTTCTGATGTTTGCCATTTTTAAAATATGTCAGAAAATGAAGCTCAGTGCAATATCTACTTAAAAATCGATGTAATATTTTAGAAGAATGGATTACTGTGAAGCTTTGAGATTTTTTTTCCCCCTCTGTCATGAGCCACCCCCACCCTCCTTTTCCACTGCCCATTTGCAAAAAAATTTTCATTTTTCATCTCATTTTCCTCACTTGAAACAACATTTTGTACGGGGAGAACTCAAACCTGTCCATTGGTCTGCCGGTTCCGGCTTTTGAGCTTTATTTGCTCCTGGATGAGGGCAAGAGAAGAGAACCATTTTTAAAATTTAATGAAGACAACATTCGTCCAGTGGTCTGATAAGCGGGTAGAATAATTTAGGGACAAATTGATTCTGGATGAGTTATTTATTTATATTTTATGAGTTACGTAGCGAATGGGGAACTTCGGTGCGGATCCAGGGGGATTTCACATGCAGTGGGAATGGGAGAGCAGGATCAGGCTGGATGAGGAATGTTGGCCCACAGGAGTCGCAGTGCCAAGGGCACAGTGGTTTTCGTGGCCCGCTCTTTTCCACCCTTCCCGTAGAGCTGAAAGCTGGAGTGTGAATTGGCTTCAAAAACGTGGGTTGTTGCTCTTAGTTTCATTTTTGATGTGTTCCTGGGTAATGGTTCAGTACTTTACCCCTTTTTTTTTTTCCCTCATGGGGAATGTGAAATAGTCATCACCCTTCCTGCAAGGCAGGGAGGGTCACAGTTGAATTTAATTTAAAATTGAATTCTTAAATCAGCTGCTTTCTAAACAGACTTACTTTTCTTTTTCTGCTTCTTTCAGTTCCTTGATGACTTAAACAGGTGGAGTTTCCTTCTCGTTTCTCCCTTTATTTATCCTGAGAAGTTACTTAATGCAGAACATATAGCTTTTGTGACAGAAGGCATTTCTGCTCAGACAGAGAACTTGCAGAGAGGACCTGACTCTTCAAAAGAGGTGAGTGGTTCTTTCTGTTTCTTGCACGGAAAGCAGAACAGATGGGTTGTAATGTTATTAGGAATAAAAAGGTAATCTCTTCGTTCAAATTTATCACTGTTAATGATTTAGTTCTATTTTATCCTTCAGATAGACCCACAGATATCTTGATGAGTTTTTTTAGGAGCGTGTTTTTCCAGCTATAGATGGGAACTGCACCTCTGCTCTGGAGCCGGGCTGGGAGAGCTGGGATTGTTCAGTCTGGGGAAGAGAAGGCTCCAGGGAGACCTTTCCAGTGCCTAAAGGGGCTCCAGGAGAGCTGGAGAGGGACTTGGGACAAGGGATGGAGGGACAGGACACAGGGAATGGCTTTCACTGCCAGAGGGCAGGGATAGATGGGGTATTGGGAAGAAACTCTTCCCTGTGAGGGTGGTCCTTCCTAAGGCTCTCACATGGTGCGTGTGCTGTGTGTTTTCCTTAGGGAAAAGAGAGTCACAGAATCATAGGATGGTTTGGGTTGGAAGGGACCTTAAGGATCATCCCTTTCCACTAGCCCAGGTTGCTCAGAGCTCCATCCAGCCTGGCCTTGGACACTTCCAGGGATCCAGGGGCAGCCACAGCTTCTCTGGACAACCTGTACCAGGGCCTCCCCACCCTCACAGGGAAAAATTTCTTCCTAATATCCAATCCAACCCTACTCTCTGTCAGTTTAAGGTCATTCCTCCTTGTCCTGTCACTCCAGGCCCTTGTGGAAAGTCCCTCTCCCGCTTCTTTCAAGTCCCCATTAGGTACTGGAAGGCTGCTGGAGAGAACAGAATGGACCTTATTCCCTCTAGGAAAGAGCAGAAATGGGAAGCTGTGCAAGCTGGGAGATCTCTGGGTAGGCAGCAGTAAAACATCTGGCCTGTTTGCTGGGGTTCCAGAGCTCTTCCTTGGAACAGGCTCTGCCACAAAGCTGGGATCACCACCCCGGGCCACGGATCAGGTGTTGTCCCGCATGGTCCCTGCTGAGCACCCTAAAGGGCCCATCTGTCAGCCTTGTTTCCTGGAATCAGGTTTCAGGCTCCTTCTTGGAGTTACAGCCACACACACAGGTGCTCGTGGCCTGTCCGTTTTCCTGGATGAGGATCACATGTTTTCCAGGTCACTTATTCCAGGCATCCTCTGCTGGAGTGAACCCTGAGAGCAGAGGGGTTGGTAAACAGACTTGTCTAACAATTCGGACACAAGGCTGAGGGAGATTTTTATTTGTAATCTTTTTTTTATAGCGGAAAGATCCACAAAATCATTTGCGTTGGAGCTCTAATTATTTATTCTTTGGGGCTTTATTGCTCAGCAGAGGGTTGTTTTTTTTTTAATCTTCTTGCTTTTGCTTGCCTCTTCTTTAGAATGGAAAATATTTCCATTCTTAGGTGGCCGTTAATAATTCATTTGATTTCCAAAGCTCGAAAGGGATAGTGCAGGCACAAGACCAAAACTGAAGAGGAGAAGGACTGCTGCTGTATTTTGTTTATTATTCTTCTGTGCCCACGTCACTTGTTGTGAAGTGCTCTTAATTCTGGTACCTCTGGCAGCCAGATGTCACCAGAGCCAGGGAATGTTGCTCCTGTGGACTGGGAGAATTTCTAGCCAGAAAAACCATTCCTTGTGGGACTGTTAGGGACCATTTTTATTGAAAATGAGGTGGACCCAGAAAACATAACAATAAATGAATAAGAAACAAATATTCCCTGAGGATTTTTGTTCTGCTGTGAAGAAAATGGATTGTTGCCTGATCAGGATTACAAGTCATATGTTTTGGCAAGTGTGCCAGGTCCTCACCACCCTGACAAGTCAAGAATTTCTTCCTAAATATCCCTTTGAAAAGGCTTTCCTTTGTGAGGCACTTCTGTGTGTTCACTTTATTTGCACCACACAGCAATAACTGCATTTTAGATCTGATATTTTACTTGGTGCCATGAAAAAAAAAGCCCAAGAGCATCATTATATGTTCCTCATAGTTTCCAGGTGACCTGTGAGTGTCACCTGCTTGTGCCTGTTCCCTGGGTAAGAAAGGATATCTAAATATTATCTAAGTTTCCTTCCCTCCACCACAGTAGCCCAGAGTCATATCCTGAGGAAAACGGAGAAGGAGGTTGGATTGGTGTCCTGGATCAGAAATGTTTGCCACTGGTCGTTGTGAATTCCCACATCAGCAGCAGCCCCTCAGAGTTTTCCAGCTTAGGGTTACAACTGGAGGCTTCCTTTCCCAGCTCTGGATGTTGTGCCAGTAAATTAACCCCAGTTGGGAATCCTCTCCATCTGGGAAGTGTTGGGTGGGGCAGTTTGTCCTGACTTGGTCACGCACGTCCCCAGTGACATTGGGGTGAGGTCTGACTGGCTCTGACTCCGGGGATTCCACTGGATCGCGGTCTGGTGTAGCTGCTTTCCAGAAGGACATTTTGTGCTGCTTCAGAACTGCTCACTCACCACCAGAGAGCCCCAAAATCTACCCTGTAACTTCGGGGCTGGCATCGCTTTGTGGCACAGTCGTGCTGGTGAGCTTTCAGGAGGTCCTGGAGGTGGAATCTCGCCGTGGGAGTGGGTGGTTGTTATTCCCAGGAGCTCAGCACCCGGGTGGTACATCTGCCGTGGATTTGAGGGCTGGTTCTCACCAGCTGCGTGTCCTGGCTCGAACCTGTGACGTGCTCTTGTGTTACAGAGCTGAAGTTTAACCCAGAACTTAAAAGCGTGCAGCTGATCTTGTGGGGAGCACCCACACGCTGCTCCCCTTTTCCTTTTGGAAATGGGAGGTTCTCACTAAGGGTCAGGATTAGTAATGTACCAGATGGTATCCAGCCAGTTTTCTTGTTAGATATCCAAAGGCCACCAATATGAGTATGGATTGAGATCCCCACCTGCAGAGCTGCTCCAGCCCTGGGAACAGCACAGGGAGGACATGGAGCTGCTGGAGAGAGTCCAGAGGAGGCACCAAGAGGATCCCAGGGCTGGAGCAGCTCTGCTGGGAGGAAAGGCTGGGAGAGCTGGGATTGTTCAGTCTGGAGAAGAGAAGCTTTGGGGTGACCTGACTGTGGCCTTCCAGGACCTGAAGGAGCTCCAAGAAAGATGAGGAGAGAGACTATTTCCAAGGGATGGAGGGACAGGACGAGGGGGAACGGCTTCAAACATCCAGAGGGCAGGGTTAGATGGGATATTGGAAAGAAATTCCTGGCTGTGAGGATGGGGAGGCCCTGGCCCAGGTTGTCCAGAGAAGCTGTGGCTGCCCCTGGATCCCTGGAAGTGTCCAAGGCCAGGTTGGACGGGGCTTGGAGCAACCTGGGCTGGTGGAAGGTGTCCCTGCCCATGGCAGGGGGTGGCACTGGATGATCTTCAAAGTCCCTTCCCACCTGAACCATTCCATGATTCTGTGAATGGTCTCACTTGGGTTGTGCCAGTCAGAGACTGGCTTAGAGGATGACTTAGACAGGAGACACAGCCATTTGGTTTGGATGAACTCTCAGTTCCTTCTTTATTCTTGTTCCCTTGGGAAATACCCCGAAGACAAAAGTTGGAACTAGATTCTTTTGAATATTATGCAAACCACTTCACTGCAATTGGTGAAAAGGTAAATTTAGCTGATAATCAAATACTGGCAAGTGAAATACCCAGGAGCCCACCCTCATTTTGTGCATTCAAAAGAAGAGTTTTTCCTCGCTGTCTTCAATCAGTTTGTTACATCCTGTGTGTGGTGATAGGAAGGAGAACTTCGTGGAAGTGGTTTGGTGTTGGCAGAGTCAAAGTCCTGGAGTTGCTGTGTGGGAATTGCACTTTGTCTCCAAGTATTTGGAATATATTACATGGCAAAGGCTAATTTTTTTTTATGTCATGAAAACAGGTGGTGCTTCATTGTCTCTAAATACACCTTCACAGGAGAGCAACTGGTTTGTGTATCCCAATTGCATAACCTTTATTTCCTGGAGAAAGGAATTTTTGCTGTAGATCAGCAGCTTGAACCTTCAGGGCTTAGTTAATACTTCTGATAATCAGTATTTCCTTGGATTAAACCCTTGTAGTTCACTTTGGTTTTTTTTTATCACCATTCTCCTTTAGAATTTGTGCTGAAGGAAACAAATACCAATAGAATTTTTTTTCATAGAATGTGGTTATGCTCTGCTGGAATTTTCTGTGTTCCTTGAAACTTTTATAGCCTTGGTCTTGAGAAATAATTTATTTGTACTCCCAATTTGCCGTGAATACTTAGTGTGGATGTTGCTGTTGTTTTCTCCTGTCAGGGATGAATCTTGTAGCAGGTTTGGCTGCATAAATGACCCTTCCTCAGTAGGTTCTTTGGGTTGTGTTGGAATCTTGTGCAGTTAATCTTGAAAACTCATAATATTGTTGATATCTGGATGGTTTTCTGTAACCTTTTCAAACTGAGAAAGGTCCATATGCTTTGTTCTAGGTTGTGAAGTGGTCAGACTATTGTTCACCGTTGGCCTATAAACCTGGTGAACCTTTTAAGTTAATTGCTGAAGCAAGTGTAGATAATTTTAGTAGCCTTGGAATAGCGTTCTTGGAAGACAGGCTTCAAATGGATAACGGAATGGTGCCACACAAGATCGTTTGTAAGTATTTCATGATCGTTTTTAATAGCAGAACATGTTTGTCTGGTGGTTATTTTAGGACTTTGCATATAGTCTTTATACCTACTTATAAAAACTTGCATTTATTTTGACTCAGTGTTTCCTTGAGGCAGTTGATGACTCTGTAGCTTGACTGTATTTTCATAGGATGGTTTGTTTTGGAAGGGACATAGAAGATCATCCAGTGCCACCCCCCTGCCATGGGCAGGGACACCTTCCACTAGTCCAGGTTGCTCCAAGCCCCGTCCAACCTGGCCTTGGACACTTCCAGTGATCCAGGGGTAGCCACAGCTTCCCTGGGAAACCTGTGTCAGGGCCTCCCCACCCTCACAGGGAAGAATTTCCTTCATTTTATACTGAATTTTGTCAAATACAGGTTCTTGTAAAGCTGAACACCTTCCCTCTTTACTGGATGTCTTACAAAAGCAACAACAGAAATAACAGCAGAATGGATCTGAAGATTTTTGGAATAATCCCCTCCTCTTTTTCTTTAATGCCTCATAAGCTACTACTAATAATTAACCTCAGTATGATGAGATCTCCAAGTACCCAAGATGGTGTTTATCCATTTCCCAAATGTGTGACTGTGGGACTGTCACGAAGGTGGAGTTAGAAAATACTGTTTCTGTAAATGTTGGCTGTTAAATTAAAAGATCTGTTTGAAAAAAAAAACAACAAACAAAACCACCCCAGAAACCAACCCAGAAGTTCTGAGGCAAATGTTCTCTTCTTTTTCGTATTTGAAACAGAAGTGTATTAAAAGCTAAACATGGGTTGAGAAGAATTTGGTGGGTGGTTTTGGTTTTTTGCTTGCTTCGCTGGTGTTTTGGGTTTGGTTTTTTTTATGTAGATCCAGGAGAATGGGCTGGTGGGGTCTGGTGATGGAATAACCTGGGAGCTGGGGAACTCTCTTTGGACATCAAACAACCTTGCTTCAAGCTCCTGCTCCAAAGGGGATATGGTTTCAAGGGAATGCAAGTGTTGTTAAGTGAAGAAAGGGATTGAACTTGCATCTGGTATATTGTAATTAAACTTTGTTAAGCAAGTTTCTCATTGAATTAAAAGCATAGTAAGTTTATTTGGTCTTGTGTATTCTTATGAAGAATACTTTTCTCTCCTCTTCCATAATTAGTTTGTTCTGCAAGTTTCATGCTGACAATAATCACCCCTGCTCCTTTTTTCCTGCTTGTATTTGCTTTTAATTGTTTATCTTTGCAATTCTTTCATTTTCAGGAGGAGAAAGGGGAAGGTTTAACAGTTCTTCGTATTTGCTTCTTATTTCCTTGGATTCTTAGCTCCCAGATCTTGCTGGTGGTGGTTCTCTCTCCCTTTATACAGACTGTTCTTTTTTACTCCCTTTACTTGTGCCAAACCTTTATCTGCAGCTTTCAGCAATGCAATATCTCCATCTTGCCCAACATCATCACTTTATTAGCTTATTTCAAAATAGTTTATTTCAAAATAGTTTATTTCAAAATGATTTATTTCAAGAGAACAGCAAGTGATTTTCCACCCCGCTCTCCTTAAAAGGTCATTATTTTTCCCAAGGTATTTCATTTGCTTCATTTTGTCCTTTGAAAACAAAGAATCATTAGACTTGTGTTGTAAGTCCACATTTATTTTGATTTTGGGGGGACATAGGGTTCGGTGTCAAACAAACGAAATTCTTGCTGTTACAGATGACTTGTGCTGAAATTGCATTAACTCCTGCTGCGTTAGTGATAGTTATAGTTGCTCTTTTGATACCATTTTTCCAACCCCTGGCTTTGTATCCTTTCCCTTTCCAGCTGTCCATTTTCAGGAATCTGCTCTGAAGGAGCTGGCACAGGAGGCACCACCTGTGACAGAGCAGAGCACACAAATGGAGGAAGTAACTCCTGCTGCCAATTTTGGGTCTGCTGTTCAATCAGGATTAGGAGGACAAAGTGAGGAGGAGAAATCCAAGCCAGAGCAGGAAGGTGATCCCGAGGATGAGCCCAACAATCTGTCTGGAGAACATCACCACTTACATCTTTCCAGCTGCCGTGAGTGCCTGCAACTGGAAAACAGCACCATCGAGTCAGTTAAATTTGCCTCTGCAGAAAACATTCCAGAGCTTCCTGATGATTCCAGCAGCAAACTGGAGGAGGGGAAAGATGACTGCCTGGAAAAAGGGATAAAGAGGGTGAACCTCGCTGGGAAGCCTCCGAACGTACTGATTTACCTTGGCTCCGAAAGAGCCAAAGGGAAGTTTGAGCAGGTCAGATCGATCCTGCAGGAATGCATTGATGCAGAGAGCTACACCATCTACCAGCTGCACCAGGAGCAAGTGCTGAGGGATCCCTGGATTGACAACGCCCTGCTGTTGGTCATTGCCACGGAGGAGCCGATTTCTGAGGGGAACCACAAGCAGTTCATGAAATTTTTGACTAAAGGTGGGAAGATTCTCGGGATTTCTTCGTCCTTCACTTTTGGTGGCGTTCGGATAAAGCGAAAGAACAAGCTGAGGAGGACTGTCCATGAGTTGGTGGTCTCTACAAAGGACAACCCGGAAACCAAGCTGGATCTCGTGGTCAGTGGCTGTGTTTTTGAGGAAGGAAGGAAGGAAGACGCCGGCAAAGTGAAGACATTGTGTCGATTAAATAATGCTGAGAAAGACACAGTTATTGTTCATCTGACTCATGGAGACAGTGGAGGAGAAGCCATTCTTTCCCAGGTACTGTGTATGTGGAAGTATTGATTTTCACATTGCTACATGGGAAAAGTTCCCTTTTCCCCACTGCGTGATCTTGGGGATTCCTGTCAAGGAGAGAAGCATGGAATGGTTTGGGTTGGGAGGGACTTTAAATATCATCCAGTTCCAGCCCAAGCCATGGGCAGGGACACCTGCCACTAGATCAGGTTGCTCCAAGACACATCTAGCCTGGCCTTGGACACTTCCAGGGATCCAGGGACAGCCACAGCTTCTCTGGGCAACTTGTGCCAGGGCCTCCACACCGCCTGAGGTGCAGATGGATGTGTTGGTGGAGGTACAGAACTCTGAATGCAGAATGGTTTTCATTAGGTGTTAAAGAACACCACTGGTGTTCCAATTCCCTGTTTTCACCGTGGAGCCAGGCAGGTGGACATCAGCAAAGGTCCGAGGGTGGTGGAAGAAGGAGCAGGTTTCCATAGTAAGCACAAGTCTTACTTATCAATCCATACTAGTATCTCCAAGGTGGGTGCCAAGGAGATGGTGCCAGATTCTTTCCAGTGGTCAGGACAAGAAGCAGTGACCATAAACTGAAACACAACAAGTTCCACCTCAGCATGAGGAAGAGCTTCTTTCCATGGTGGGTGGCAGAGCCCTGGAACAACTGCCCAGGGAGGGTGTGGAGTCTCCCTCTCTGGAGACATCCCGACCTCACCTGGACTCATTCCTGTGTCACCTGCTCTGGGTGTCCCTGCCTGGGCAGCTGGGTTGGACTGGGTGGTCTCCAGAGGTCCTTTCCAACCCCAGCTATCCCGGGATTCTGTGATCTTCAAGAGCAGAGCTTTCCTTTCCTGCCTTCTGCGGGTTGTGCAGTGATAAAACCAGGAATTCTGCAGGTTTTGGGAGGCAGGAACAGGAAGAGCCAAATTGTAACAGACTTGGGGTGAAAGCTTATAGTGGCAAAATAGGGTCATTCTTACTAAAATGTGAACTATGGTGAAGCAGAGAGTGTAAAATAAACCTTGCTGGAAACTTTTATATTTCCCAAGTCTTTCTTCAGGCTTTAAAGTTTTAAATGTTTTAACATTCTGCACCTATCAAATAGCTCAGAGCACCTGGGGGAGCGAATGAGCCAAAATCTTACTCATTCCACTTAAAAACAATATCCCAGCAAATAGGTGCCTCTCCAGTGTTAGGGTGTTGTGATCTCTGGTAAAAGAGAAAACCCAACGACCAAACAAAACCCTCAAAAAATTAAACAACAAGAAAGAGAAGTTCAGGTGTTCACAGTGTTTTTTATTAGCGTTACTGTCTGTGGATAACGGGTGTGTTAAGAGTAAATGTTGGCCACTGATTATTTAAATATTCACAGCTATAAGTTTTGAGTGATTTAGGCTGATGAGAAGCACCATCAAGTTTAGAAAATAAGGGTGTCCCCTGGAAGTATGAATCTGCCAAGCACACTGAGAAAAGCAGAGCAAGATTTATTGACCAGTGTTCAAGTAAATTAAATTAAGGAATATAACAGTGACACAGCTTTAGGAAAGGTTGTATTTTGACCAATATTTTAGGTAGAGGAGAACTTTTCTCAGGAGCTCAGAGCACTCAAATTTCACTGCTCGTGGATCAGGTATCAATACTTTTCTAGCAATTATGTAATTCAGAAGCATTCCTGGGGTTTCTTAGAAGTGCTTCCATCTCTTACCAGTTTATCAGGTTAAATCTGCTGGTTTTTTTGGAAACTCTGGAAGACACAGCAACATGTTTAGAGCTTTTTTTCTTTTTTTTTTGGAGGCAGCATTACCACCCACGTGCTGGATGCTTGGACTAGAAAATAGATTAGGAAGTGTTTCTGCGAGTTCCTTGGTAAAACCTGCTTTGCTGCAGCCTTTGAACTGACCCTTCTGCTGTAGTAAAACTTAATACTGCAGAGGTTTCCTCCCCCCCAGAAAAAGGGCATTACAGCACAGCTTCAAAAATCAGATTAAAAGGATTAGTGTGTCATTTTATAATTCTAAATGACTTCCAGTGGGGATTTGAAAAGCCTTATTGTTTTCTCTTCAGGGGTCAGGCAGTGACATCAGCAGTTAAATATTCTGTCACAGAAATGCTTCCCTTGTTTTTATACTCTCCTGGGGTGTGTGTCCTGCCCCCATTTCTGTTTTTTTATAGTCATGGAGTGCTTTGGGTTGGAAGGGACCTCAAAGCCCATCCAGTGCCACCCCCTGCCACGGGCAGGGACACCTTCCATTAGTCCAGGTTGCTCCAAGCCCCGTCCAACCTGGCCTTGGACACTTCCAGGGATGGGACATCCACTGTTGTTCATTTCCCTGAATTTCAGTAGAGCAGATCATATATAAACCATGAAGAACATCATTAAATCGAAGACGTGAACAAAGAATAGCTTGTGATTGTCATTAAATGAATCTGCACGTAGTAGGGTACAAGGTCTTCTAAATGCCTCGGAACAATTATTTAAAAACCAACCAAACCAACCAAACCAACAAAAAAACCCCCACAAAAACCATCAAACACCAAAAGGAAACCAGAAAAAAAGGAGGTTTAGAAAGGATTTCTTTTTTTCTGTTGTATTTCATTTCTGCTTTTAAGCATCTGCTGCAGCCCTGAGGAGTGATTTCTCTACCAGGTGAGAAAGTCATTTGTTCAGACAGAAGCATTTCTTGATCTGCACTGATTTCAACTTAATTGACGTGACACAGTGGGGACTTCTCTGAGTCCTTCAGATCTTCTTCAACCTCTGGTAAAGCTCTTCCAATTTTAACGTAATTCTTTTCTACAAGCCAGAATATGACCCATCTTGCTGGTTGGTTCTGGCAGACATGAGAAGTAGAAGGATAAACTTCATTAGTAAATACAAGTTTGAACATCTCCTCCAGGAAAAACCAGTTTATTTGAGAAGGGATATTTTGGGTAGGTTTCCCAGGAAATTGTAGTGGGTGGGCAGCTGTGATCCCTGAACTGCAAACTGATTTTTTTGATTCCCTTTGCCCGTATCCTGCCAGGCCCACTTGGAGCTGGACAGCAATTCCATGGATGTCCAAACTGAAGAGGATTTTAATTTGCTGAAGATGAGCAACACCAAGAGATACGAAGTTCTCAAGGAGATCCTGGTGTCCCTTGGCCTGAGCTGTGAATTACGTGAACTTCCCGTGTTAACACCTCTGTACCTCCTCTCTCCCGATGAGGTGAGTTCTGCTTAATTCAGTTGTCTGAGATTTACCCTACAAGGCAAATGCAGTGTTCACCTAAATACACCTTTTGTTTGGAGAGGTTTGTGGAGGTATTACAGGTAAGCAAGAAGTTTAGTCTCTACTCTGTTTTATTACCTGTTGGTTGCGGTTCCGAATTTCACCATGGGGGAATTAATTTTTCAGCTGTATTTGCTGTATTTCTATATTTTTATTTGCTGTATTACTGTTAAAACATATATAATGCTTCTGCAGCATAAAAACCACAAGACTTTTTCCTGAGCTGCTGCAAGAACTGATTTAAAGGGCAGGATTTGGTTTGCTTTTAAAGGCAGGCAGAAAGTTCTGTGTAGTCTGGCAACAAAAGATCAAATGCAGGATGTGGAGAAAAGCCTGGAGTGAATAGGGAAAGGTGTGTGATTACACAGCCAAGAGCTTCATTTCTGAGGATAATGGGAATACTTCCTGGAAAGGGAGTAGCTGCTTGTAATTCAGGGGGTCAGCTGACCACTCTGGGCCTCTCAGTTTGAGGCATTGCTTGGAAGAATGTGTAAAGCAGGGATTGTAACTTGTTTTTCTTTCAAACATGACTTCAAATACGTTCATCTGGGGCACTCTGAGCCGGGCTGGTCAGGTCAGCCAGGCCCTTTGCCCGTTGAATCCCAAAAACCTCCAAGGGTGGGTGTTAATCCAACCTGGCCCAGTGTTTTTTCCCTGCCTGGGAGCAGTAAATTCCCAAGAACTGATTATTTATTTGTGTGGCAAATGCGGAAACAAAACTAAAGCCCGTTGATCCTTTTTAACTGATGCTAAACGTGCACAAGATTTGTAGTGCATTGAACTCTTCCTTTTTTCATTCTCCCCCTCTTCTTTTTCCTGACTGTTTCTTTCCCGTACCCTTGGAGTTTTCAAACCTGCCATGAGTTAAAATTCGGCTAAATTGCTATCCAAACTTGCCATCTAGTGGCATATCCCAGGGTTGCAGGCCAATTAATAAAGGTATTTTAACTATACACTCTACAGTTCAAGTTTATACCAAAATAAGGGTTTTTTTAAAACTTCATTCACGTTTTTCAATGTGATAATGTGATATTTATTGGGTTTTTTTCCACATTTTTGATGACTAAAAGAAATAAGGGGCATGTAATAGTTTAGCTTTCTCACAAATTATGTATTTTTCGCCATGCATCATGTTCTCCATAGGTCTCTTTTCTTTCCTAGAGAGCCAGAAATGTACCTGAGAGGTGAAGAATTTGAGGAAATACTTAATTTGTTTAAGATCAGAGAGAGTCAGCAGTACTGGAAATACTGTTTGTGTGGAAAGCTTGTCCAGTACAGCTCACTGGTTTGGATAGTATATGAATTATACTGCATAGTATATTATATTTTCTCTAAGACTTGGCAGTTCATTAATGATTCCTCACCCCCAACCTGGAGTTTCCAGCTGCCCCATTATGTTTAAAAACTGCTGTTAGACCTCACCTCGTCAGATTTTTCTAATTCATTTTTGACACTACGAGCTCCTTTTCGCCTATGTGGAAGAAATAAAAATGGATTTTGATCTGTTTTTTTTTTATTCCTTTAAGAAAAAATACTAATTATTGAGGTGTGGGTTTTTCTTTTTTTTGTAATTTTTAAATTCTTTGAACTTAAGGTGCTTTTTTTTGGAGTTTTTTTCCTTTTTACCCTTTTTCCTTTTTCCCTGTTTAAAATGAAGTCCTTAAACTTCATTTTACTGTAGGGCTCTGTGTGACTTCCTTGGTGTTTCTTCCCCTTCCCTGCTCCTATTTCCTCTTTTATCGCTTCAGAATTTCCGTCAGATCTACGTTGAGAACGTCGAATAAAACTTTCTCAACTGGGTTGTATGAACAAAAAGCTTCTCCTGTCTTTTTCCTCCGCCTAAAATTCTTGGAAAATCCGTGTATTTTTGCATCAGTGGGATGCTGTTATTAATCCCATCAGATCTCTGATGCTGATTGGTATCAATTTGATTATTAAGATCTTGCTGTCTTGGGTGGTGCCTTTTACAATATAATTTTTAGCTGCTTCTGAGGGGTGAACTGGAATATATATATATTTTTTTTCTTTCCCTCCTGAGGATGCACATTTTGAAGTGGTAATTTCCAGTTTCTAGGCTTATGTTGCTAGATACAGCAAAATCAGTTCTTAATTTCCAGTTCATAAGGTTTCCTTCCCAGTTTGTACGTTGAAATCCCGGTCCTGCTGCGTGGATTAAAAAAAACCAACAAAATATGAGCAGAATTGTTGCTGTTGTTATTATTACTACTATTTTTATTATTATTTTATTATCATTATTATTTGAATTCAAATAAAATCATCTGAATGAGGGATGGTCATGTCCATCTTTAGGAGGTTTAGATCTTACCAGGTAGAATGATGACACAACAACAGAGGAAGTGTTTGAATCAATATAAAGCAATATATAGTTATATATTATATAATTATATATATATGAGAAAGGCAGGTGTATATAATATGTATCTTACATATTTGTGTGTATATGTGTATATGTGTGTATATAAAATATTATCTCCAAATATAGAATTATACACTATGTAATTATATATATATATCATATAAGAAAGGTGGGTTTCTCGCTGGTTAAAACTTCAGTTAAATCTGCACAACTTGATGGTAAATGTAATTTTTGGGGCAGGTCTTGATATGGAAACACAGCTTCTTTTTCTTGTCTTCTTCCCTTGCTCTGGGGTAAAGCAGTTGAACGATTATTAATTTCCAGTTTCTAAGGTTTTAATTCCCAGTTTGTAGGTTTAACTCCCAGTCCTGCTGCGTGGATTGAAAAAAACCAACCAAATATGGGCAGAATTGGTGTTGTTGTTGTTGTTATTATTATTATCATCATTATTATTATTA
>VXAY01000542.1:252648-279491 GCA_013399855.1 Oxyruncus cristatus | reverse complement strand
TTTGAATTCAAATACAATTATCTGAATGAGGGATGGTTGGGTCAATCTTTAGGAGGTTTAGGTCTTACCAGGTAGAATTATGACACAACAACAGAGGCAGTGTTGGAATCAATATAAAGCAATATATAATGATATATAGTTATATATATATAAGAAAGGCAGGTGTATATAATATGTCTCTTATATATTTGTGTACGTATGTATATATATATATATAAAATTATATCTCTCCAAATATAGAATGTATACATTATATAAGAAAGGCAGGTTTCTTGCTGGTTAAAACTTCAGTTAAATCTGCAGAACTTGATGGTAAATATAATTTTTGGGGCAAGTCTTGATATGGGAACACAGCTCCTTTTTCTTGTCTTCTTCCCTTGCTCTGGGGTAAAGCAGTTGAGCAGATTTTAGACTCGCCCGGTGCTGTGGGAAGGAAATTCTGTGTCACTGTGGTGGAGGCTGAACCCAAGTGTTGAATCCAAAGGGGATCACAAATCCTGCTGTCTGGCACCCACATGTTCAGTGGCAACCTCGACCGTAGAGATCTGATTTTTAATGCAGCTTTGCCTTTAAACGCTCAAATATTTACGTCTTTCAGCCACCTTAAGGGATAATTTTTCAGACATAAACGCCAGGATTGGGTTTTACTGCCGTAAGTTTCAGCGTAACATCTTCTAGGTTTCAAACCAAGGGTTTAGTCCCTGAAGAGTGAGAGGGGTTTGGCACAACTGGGACTATTTCCACACGTTTGCTCATCTGAAGCATCTTAAAACTTGACTGGGAACTCCTGAGGCTCCAAATTCTTTGTGTTTTCGAGTAACTCGGTAGCTGCAGCACAATCAGAGCTCAGTGGGACCAGATTTACTTGTTTTGAGCTGCAGTTTGATTCTGTTCTTAAATTCCGAGTCCATTATGTCAGCCAAGAGAGCCTGAACTTACTTTATCCTGACTAAATCTTCCTTTGAGGATGGGAAATCCGAACTCTCAGCTAGCGCTGCAATGGACCCACGTTTCAGGGTGCATTTGGAGACAGTTGTTTCGGAGATTTTTCCCTGCGTATCCGGGTGTGTTGTAGAACTTGAGATTCAACTTGGGAAACTTTAAAACGTTTTTTCTAAAAAATTCCCCAGTAAGGGATAGTTACATCAAAACTCCAAAGTCTTCTTTTTGGTGCTATCCAAGGTTTTGGGTTTTTTTTTGGTTTACAAGAGAACCAAAAATCTATGATCTCAAAATAATAGGAGATTTGCTTGTTTTCTCTTACCATCCTCAAAGCATAAGCATCGCCCCTGCCTTTTTAGCCAGTAGGACCAAAAGCAAGAGCCCTTTGGAATATTTACTCCAGAAAGGAAAGTTGCTCTTTGCTCTGGCTCAGAAGTGACGTGAGAGCTGAGAAAAACGTTGACTGAAAAATGGACCGTGTGAGAGATCTGAATAAATCACTGATAAATTGTTCATGTCCAACATTTTTTCTTTACTTTTGTTAATGTATTGTATTTATTATTTGAAATGAACAGTGCCAGAAATCTTTATCTGTACTGGAAAGCTTTTCCCAGTTTGTCCCTTAGCTAGGAATGAAAATGTTGCTTCGTGGGAGGGGGGGGGAAAACAGATACAGCAATGAAGGTGCATATGTACCAGGAAAAAGTGTATTTGCTGAAACACCTTGTTGTTTTTTGGGAAGTAGATTTAATGTGTGACACGTGGGGAGCTCTTTTTTTTGGTTAAAAGCTGTGTTTCTACCAAGTTGGTTGGGCATTTGGGAAGCCACTGCCACAGGTAGGACGATGCTTGTCTTAAGGGGCTTTCTGAAGATTGATAACAGTGCTAACAATTTAAAATATATGTGATTTATACTCCATGGATTTAGGGTTTTTTCCATAATAAACTCAGAGTTATTTGTTGGCTTTGAGCTTGCCTGTGTGTGCAGCGAGGGTGGGTTTGCGTTGGCTTGTTTTGTGTTCTTCTCCCTCCCCTCCTCAAATTGACTTTTTTTTGTTTCTTTATAACAAGAATTTTGCAGACCCAGAAGATTTCACAGAAATCATAAATCATAACCTAAACTGATTTAAGTGTTGCCATTCATGGAACAACTCTTTGTATCAAGGTCTGGATTCTAATAATTTTAATAACAGTCCCTGCTGTTTGCTGGTGTTAGTTGTGGTTCCGAAAGGAATTGTTCTCTGAGGGGATGGTTTTTGACAGTCCTGTTTTTCCTGTTTTTGCCCTCAAGATAATGCAATTACGTAGGGATTGTCTCCTGATTAACAGTTCAGAGCTCTCTTGGCCTGGTTCTTGTATCTCAGTGATATTTCCTCTCGTACCTCAGTGAACAGTTTTGTGGCACTTGTCGTACTGTCACGTGTTGACAGAGGTGGGATAAGTACTGAATATTTTAGCTCATCTTTCTTCTTTCTCCCCAGTCTTCTGTTACTCTGCACACCTTTATTAGTGTTGTTTCCTGATAGAACTGCTGGTTCTTCCGTAAAATATGTAAACTTTGGGGTTCCAACAACTTCACAGAGATAAAAGCTTAAAAGAAGCTGAGTTTGTACAGCAGATTTTAGAGTCCAGGGCAGGATGCTTGTCACAGGTAGTTCTGTGCCAAGGCAGTCTGTCGGTGTTCCCTGGGAATAAAGAATCAGAATCACAGGATCCCAGAATCATCAATGTTGGAAGAGACCTTCGAGCTCTTCCAGTACCACCCTCACCCAGCACCACCACCATCACCCCTGATCCATGTCCCCAAGGGCCACAGCCAGACACCTCTGGGACACTCCCAGACACAGGGACTGCACCACCTCCCTGGGACACTTATCCCAAGGCCTGACCACTCCTGCAGGGAGAAATTGTTTCTGATCTCTGCCCTGACCCTGCCCTGGGGCAGTTTGAGGCCATTCCCTCTCCTCCTTTCCCTTGGGACATGGCAGCAGAGCCCGACCCCCCCTCCCTGCCCCCTCCTGTCAGGGAGTTGCAGAGAGCAATGAGGTCCCCCCTGAGCCTTCTCTTCTGCAGATGAACGCCCCCAGCTCCATTGTCCTTCTCTGGACACGCTCCAGCACCAAAAAGTCCTTTTTGAAATTGTCCTTTTCTTGACTCTCCAGATACAAACAGTTTACTTGGATCACTGAGGGTCATTAAATTGACACCTTGCCTTGAAAAATTGGTTTGGTTCTGAAAAAAAACTTCCTGTGCTGCTGAGAAGCGTTTAACTGGTCCATTGAGAAAGGAGAGAGAGAGAGGAGAAGATGTGGGAGATCACGGAACCACAGGATGGTTTGGGTTGGAAGGGACTTAAAAGATTACCCAGTGCCACCCCCTGCCATGGGCAGGGACACCTTCCACCAGCCCAGGTTGCTCCAAGTCCATCCAACCTGGCCTTGGACGCTTCCAGGGATCCAGGGGCAGCCACAGCTTCTCTGGGCAACCTTTGTGGCATTATATTAAAATCACCGGGAATCTCTGTTGCTCCCAAAACGTGGATGCAGTTGTGGCTTTTCCTACAGCTCCCTTAGTAAGTGGAAGGTGTTTGCCACCAGGGGACACTTATGAGCTGGATTTCAAGAGAAAAACTAAAGAAGGGGTGGAAAACATTTTATGCATAGTGTGTTGTATATAGATTTGCATTAAAATATCTTTGCGTGTTTGCAGCAACTGCCCTGTCTAATATTTCCTCAATTTTAAAATGGCCCTTGAAATTCCACAGGAATCAATGGCATGTCGTGTCAGAATACAGTAAAACATTTCCAATTAAGAAATCTTGATGAGAGATGAAGGGCACTCCAAATGTGGAGCCAAGTAATTCCAGGTGGTTGCTAAAGATACCTTTTACTTTTTTTTTTTTGTTGTTTATGTTCAGGGAACATTAACCATTTATTCAGGGGAGAGGGAAAGAGAAATCTGGCAAACATTCCCTTTATTTTTCACTTCTCTGCTTAAAACTTTTCCTTCTTTCATAATAGCAGCAAACGTGCAGTTTCTGTTAAAAAACCATAAAGCACATTTGTAGGCACATAATAATGAATAGCATTCTTAGCTTGCATTATGGTTTGTAAACAACTTTTCGGCTGTGTTTTGATTCAATAAATGTTTTTGAGGATCATTTGGGAAATGCAGGAAGCTTTGAGGACTGAAAGCAAATATCTTGTTTATAGCAATCTCCATAAAAAGGGTCTTTATGCTGCTGTGAGAACTAAAAGTTAATGCCTTTTGTACCAAGTAGAATTTAATCTTGGTGTAGAGCTGCCTCTGATACGAAATTATTATGTGCTGGCATCTGCCCAAAGTGCCACTCATGGAATTGGATTCTCTCATGTTTCAAGGCTGGTTTCAAGTCAGTGTGCATGATACTTCACAACCACTTTCTTCACCAGGCCTGTTCCTTCTGTGCTGTAGAGAATGGAAAATTTTATTATCCCTCCAGAATGGCTTATGTAATATATATTTAAAACATTTGTGATCTCGGTGTTCGCGTCTTCTGCTGACTTCTCGCTCTTGAAATGACAGAGAACAGCATCAGGGCTGAGGATTTCTGGAGGGTGGGTTACTCAGCACAGTGTTGCTGGCCGGAGCGTGAGCCTGAGTTTTCTTAGTTCCAGTTTATCTTGGAGTTTGCAGTCGGAATCTCGATTTAAAAAGTCAAACCCGCCGCGGCAGAGTAACCCAAACTCCCGTTGGCTCCGTGTCACGCTCTGCCTCCCTGTGAAGGCTGTAATTAAAGTGGCTTTTGTTTCAGCACTCCAGAGTTGTGGCTGCTGAACCCTTGGGGCTCGGCGCTCCGTGGAGCAGATGGGTGATTTTAGGGAGCAGCAATCCCTGAGTTGTGACAGACGCTCCGGAGATCCGCGGCCTTTTGGCTCCGGCCCCTTCGCTATGACCTCACTGGTAAAGATCTGACAAAAGTGGAGGATTTCCAAACAGAAAAAAACCCCTCGAGATTCCCTGACTGTTGGTGGGGCCTGCAGCTAATTTATGGAAGTGAGACTGGGAGAATGAGAGCAGGCTTGGCATCAGCTGGAGCCCTGCGAGATGCTATCGGGTTACCATTGCTCAGAAATGACGAGACGTTTCCACAATGGGAAATTGTTATGATGGTTGTCTAACAATTTCATTAGGGCTCCTTTTGTAGCCCTGCTTTCAGGCAAATTGCGGCCAGATGACTTGATTGTGTGTTTTAATTAAAGGGAAAAGTGGAATAAAAATATGGAACCGAAGGGGCAATAGAAGCGTCTTCTTATATTGCTCTTCAAAAACGATAGAACTGCCAACATTAGCTGCTTTTGAAAATGCATTTGCAACACTGATGGCTTTTAAATATAGGGGTTTTTTGACTTTGGACAATTCAGGTATGCAGTAATTTTGTCAGAAAAAAAACAAAAATGGTCCACAACACAAAGCTCATTATTAAAGTCTACCAAGCTGCGTTTATTCTGGGAAATTAAGATGGGAGTTTTTATTGATTCAAAAGACACTGTGGTGTTCTCAGAGCTTGTCACTGAAGAAGATAAAGGCTTAAAAAAAACAATTATCAGGTATGATTTGTATCAGCAGTTGATGGGGAAGGGACTGTCTGAGACATTCTGTGTGTTTATCATTTGACAGTTCATTTTAAGGAACGATTTCTGACATGTTGAGGAAATCAGGAAATTCCAGGTGCAGTGGGAATGGAATCTGGCATGTGACTATCTGGCTGACATTATGCAGTTCTTATAGTGAAAAAGCTGATTAAAGAACAGCTGTTAGCTTAAATCAGAAAGTTTGCTGTAGCTTCTACTGAAACTCTTCTGTGAGAGCCCTTTTTCTTTGGGTTGCAGTCGGTGTTCCCAACAAGCAGAGCATGTTCCAGTTTAATAAATCACCGTGCTCACTTGGCAGTTGTGCTGCTGACATTAATGACAAAGGATTTACATGAATATCCAAGCAAGGTTTTCTCAGAATCAAAAAAAAAAAAAGAAATCAGAACACATTTAGTTCTGTCTGTTTTCATGATATGTGTGGTTTTCTCCTGCCAGTAGAAGTATCCTCTGTAAAACTCCATCAGGTCAGCCTGTGTTCTTAGTTGGATTAGTCTGAGCTGTTCTTCACAGGATGACACGATTTAATTTTAAGAGTTTCAGCTGTTTTTCTCTCTGCCAGCATTTCCTACTGCAAACACTAGAGGATCCACAGCAGTGATGATGTTTGGTGCTACATCTCTATACTTACATAATTCTGTACACAGATTTGTGTAAGTCTGTGTCTGTGTGTGTTAACGTGTCTATTTTTTTTAAATCCATGTAAAATTTTACTGTATCGGCCATACTGGCAACCTCAAGTTTGAGAAATTATCTTCTTTCTTTACCCCTTTCTTAGTAAATGCACAAGGTAATAGAAATTATGCAAGTGCCACAGGCCCGGAGGACACGACTGGCCCTGGAGAGGAACCCCAGCCCTGAGCGAAGTGGGGATGAGAGTTATCCACGTAGTGTGTAAATCAATGTTCCTTGACTGATGGGGATGAGAACTGCTTTGGTTTGGGGTTTTTTTGGAGAGGAAAAATGCAGGAGGAAGAGCTGGTGGATCTGGTCTGATAGCAGATGAAAAGGCAGGCAGAGACTGTGTGGGAGGAGGAGAGAGGGGAGTGGGGCAACAGCTGAAGAGGCAGAGGTAAGGAGCAAGACTTGAACACAGAGAAAACAACTATTTTACTGCATTTTCTAGCATTCCCTGCAGCTTCTGGTTGTTATAAAACGTATCTAGTAATTGTAGCTGTGAAATCTGTGCTGCTTTGGGCTGGCTGTTTCACTGAGATGTAAGATGGGAGACAACACTGGATTTTTACAGCTGGTTTTACTGAGAATCACTTTCCTTATCTGGTGTGTATTGTTTCTCAAGTACGGCCTGAATTGGGCTGTTGAACTTATTTAAGAAATGTTTTAAGGACAACTTCAGAAAACATTTCAGAATATACTTCTTAATTTGTAAAAACGAACCAATATATAATTAAAACAATTGTTAAAGCCAAACTTTAGCAGGCTCTGTGTTAGGGAGATTAGTACAGTCTGTCCCTACTTGTTTTGACGTGGGTAAGAGTCTCTACTGCAGTTTAAGAGTAGAATTATAATAAATTCACTATTTTTTGCACGTGTTGAGAACTAAAATTTGAAGTGTAGGTCATTTAATAACCGGAGTCTTTGAAGTGGGTGCCCACACTGCTGAGTCTCAGAATATTCATTGGACAAACAACCCACATCTGCGTTTTTAACCAGCTTCTTGCCCTTCAGTATGGACTTACTATAAAGTGAATTCTGTGTCTGAACAGCTTCAGAGAGAGACTCTAAATAAAGATAAGGCCATTTTCATTAGCTAAGGGAAGGGAGATTAAGGATATTAAGTGTATTACTGAACAGTTTACTTACGGCTCCTTTTTTTTTTTGTCACATAGTTTTTTGATGTCACACTTGCAACAAAGGAATGACTCATTATTTCTTCGTAACACCGTTCAGTGGATGAAGGCAGGTCACAAGTAGAAAAATTTATATTATTCTCATTAAAAACTATTTGAAAAGAAGAGCAGCATTCAGCTGGAGAAAGTGTATCACTGTGTGCTTTAAAGAACTGTACCTGGGTTCTTTCTGCCTGTTTTATAAAACCAGGTTTTAGGACCTGAAGGGTATCTTGAGATGCTCAGAGTTAGAAGATGGAGAGAACGTGTTTTGTGGGGCCAGAATTGATGAAAACGAATTCCAGGAGGTTATTTCTGAGATCCTTTCGCAAGACGAGGAAAAATAACTGTGTTTTGATGCCCGATTGTCAAGATTTGAAGAAGAAATTACGCGTGGCATGTTTTGACTTTCGGACTTACTGCACGAAGCGGGCAATTGCCCGTGCACTTTTTGCTGGGCTGGAGGACATACTTTGCTTCTTTCCAGTGTGGGATTGTTGGTGTTACGACCAGTGCGTGTACCACAGCTGCTTGACAGGAGCAGCAGCTGCAGAGAGGACTTTTATCTGGTTAGGTTTCCTTTTTTTCGACCGTGTTTTACGTGTTGGTATCTCAGGATAATGTATTAGGTGATGGAAAAGAAAATACAGTGACTGAAAGCGAATTCAGATTTTTCTCCTTCCTGTAGAGAGAGGAGCACTCTCCCAAAGTCACCATAAGCAGTACGAGCTGCAAGTTCTTACAAATATTTAAATAGCTTGTTTGAAATCCCGAGGTTTTGTTGCGAATCCCTGAAAACATTTAAAGCTGAACTTTTTTTTGTCTTTAGAATACTTCTGTCACTATTTTAAAGGAGCCTTTGCGAGTTGGTGCCGGGGACGTTTTGCAATCGTGGGAAGCTTTTCCTTCTGCCTCTTTTAGCCATAGGCAACATCTGGGAAGGAGAAAAAGGTTGGATTTGGTATTTCAGTCCAGTGGCTTGGATGAAGAGACAGAAAGGATAAGGATGTGCTTTTGTTATCTCGCGGCATTTTTGTTTTGGAGGTGGAAGGAAACTTCTACTCCAAATGTTTTCAAGCTTTTTCCTGTCCTCCATTATCCACTTTTTCTAATTAGCAGTCCAGGAGTAGCAAATCAGACATTTTTGAACTGCAGTAAACCTTAATGTAATTATTGCCATCCTTGTTGCTCCACACAAAACAATTTCTCCATCTGTTCGAGATGTTTCTTCCTCTTAGAAGCATTTGATAATTTGCTGGTAAAATGTTACTGTCACAGCCACTGTCGAATTCCTGATTTTTTTTCACTAGTTCGACAAAGGGAAAGTACATATCAGACTTTAAATTCAAAATTAATTAGTTAAATCAAAATTGATTACTTTGCTCTCAGTCTTCTATTTCCTCAGGTATTCTTTTCAAGAAACAGACCCAAATTGTTGTTGTTTAACCAAGGATAAATTAATCACTGCATGTCACAGATTGATACGTATTTTATCTGTTTTGAGCGAATTAGTTGATGTGGAACTATTCTGGAAATGCATTTTAAACTCTCTATTTTTTTTTTTTTTGCATTTTAGTACTGATTGAAATAATCCCTGACACTTTTTCCTTCAAGATAATTTGTTTTTCAAAAGTTAACCCTTCGGTTTGGGACTGTTAATTAAGGGCCTTCAGCGAAGGTGTTTCATATTTAATCAGTTAAAAGTCCATCTTTGGAGTGGGTGGGTGGTAGAATTGAAAATTTTGAAACCTGTTGTAACACTAAAAAAAAAAAAAAAAGGCAAGGTCTGGTCAAGAGAGTCTAAAAAAAACGAGGGCTGAGATGACAACTATTTAGACTACACTTCTTAAGAACCTGGCCAGGACGAAGCAAAAGCTTTGAAAGCTTTTATTTCCTTGCCTGGATTAATACTAGATTTTAGTGGGAAAAGTCATCTTTTTCAGATGTTCTATTCACTTGGGTCCGACCTGACTAAAGCCCTGGAGTAAAACCCGGGAAAGGGTTTTTCTTGGTAAAGCTCCGCCTTGTTTCTGTGAGGATTAAGCACGTTCTGTATCCGCCTTGAAAGGCTGTAAATGAAGTAAATTAATGATTTGTTCGTTAGGATAAACTCGTAATTAAATTTGGGGTAATTTTTTCCCCCTGTTTCTCCCTGAAAGTTGCAGAAATGCTTTCAGGACGTTGGCTCTGGAGCTCGTTCTTGAAGCTGCCTGTACCTCAGAACCCTTAGAACTACATGAGGCGTAGTGTAGCCTTGGCTCATTATCCTCTTGGGTTTCCCCCCCAAAGAGAAATTTTTACCTCTTTTGCTCCGAACAGTTTTTTTCAATCCCAGCAGAAAAAAAAATAAGTGTTAAATCTGAGAAGGCTGAAAAAGGGAGAGAAGAACTACAACGGGTTAAAAACCACGCGGCTGGGATAAGTGTAGATGTGGTTTGTACCACCCCCATGGGTTTGAATACTTTTCCCTAAGTTTTGTAAGAAAAATTTATTAATTTTCTGGTAAACTGGGCACTATTGAGGCTTCTTTCAGAGTTCTCTATTTGATACCCAAGTTTTGCTTTGCTGTGTATGAAATACTTCTGAAGCGCGAAGCTTTTGTGATACTCTGCTAAATAAAAAGCAGTGATTTACCTCTTTTTTCACTTTTTTTTTTTAAACAGTCCCGTGCTGTCGTGTTGATTTTTTTTTTTTTAGGATCCTTGATTAGCAAGGAGGTCTCGAGTGAAAGTAGGTGTTAGCTTAATACTGGTTTTTGTCTTCGGAGTAGGCGTGCTATAAATAACACACCAAGCATGTTCTTGCCATTACAGCACATAAGTGAGTATTTTCAAGAAGTCCTTCCTTTCTAGGATGTTTCTTTTCGGCATCTTTTCGTAATTTATCAACTATTATGTCAACCTGAATGTGCTTTATAAAGGATTATAAAATTTATGATATGTGTTGAACATCAGCCGTGCAGCTTTGGGGACAGGGCTGCGTTGTAATCCCCAAGTCGTAGGACATGTGGGAACGTGTTGTGGTTTCACCTTAATATTTCACAGACGTTTCTTTAGCTCAGAAAACCCCTCCAGTGTGACAGAGTTGGGAGTTCTTTCTCAGGAGAGGCAAAAAATGAGGTCCAGCTGAAAGCCTGGAGTTTAAAAGCATGTTTTGCAGTGCTGAGAGGAGAATCTTTGGCTCCTGTTCTGCTGTTTCATATTCATGAACACTAAATTCATTCACGTTGGATGTGTGTAACCCTGTTGAGAGGCAAAACGAACCTGATGGAAAACCTCCAGCTAAGAATTGTGTATTATCAGTGCTAAGAAAAAACATTTTCTTAGGTTTTATTTACTTAACTCATTCTACTGCTAATTCCAAGATTTTCAACAAACAATTTTGTTCTCAGTTAAGGGGGGGGGAAAAAAGCTTGGTACCAAATAAAAATACTATTATGTGATAGCTGTTATACAGAGCCAGCTTTACCAGCTGAATATATTGCATCTAATTTATTGCCCTATTAGCTGAGAACAAAATTCTTCTGTATATTTTTCCTAGTCAATACAGAATACTTTTGAGAGTAATTTTAATATATGTGTGTACAGCATTTAGGGTTAGATTTATATCTTAATTTATTCTTCTAAACATGACTTTGATTATATATTTTTATTTTTTTTTAAAAAAACCCTCACTTTAATATGCATAATGCCCAGATTTTAGTGCAGAAGTGGAATGTCTTTTCCTTTCTGCCTGGTTTCTCCAGGCTTATTTTTAGCCCGGTCGCACAATTTACTGTACTCTTTCCTCCAAAAAAAAAAAACAAAAAAAAAAAAACACAACAATTTTGTTACAAAGTAGGTGTCACGAAGAATTAAGGGCTTGAACTGTAATTTATCACACCTTTTTCTGGTAGGATAAATCAACACCTCCCAGCCCTCTGATTTATCAGCCTTTTGGAGAAGTGTTACGTCGTGATGTTATGTCAAAGGTGGGCCTTGTTCTTCTTGATCCTTTACCCTCCACGTCAGATTTATAGTCTGGGGCAGCAAAAGTGCCCCAATTACTGGGCTGTTGTGGGACCAGTTCACCTCTCATAGGTGCTCATGTGCCCTTTCATTCCCGAGATTAAAAGCTACAGGCTGGTAAATGAGATTTCGCCCTGTAATTTTTAGCGTCCTTTACTTTAACCTAAAAACTTTATTCGGCATTTACTGATTCGGAGCCTAAACCTGCTTTTTCGACTTGTGTAACACGCTGAGGGTGCATTTGGAATATAGCTGGATATGGATCCAGCGCAGAGTTAGTGAAATATTTAAGAACATTTTAATATAACTCTTCGGAGGTTTGTGTTTTGGTTGGGTTTTTTTTTAACCATAAAACACACGTCTCAAAAATCAGCGCGAGCCACAAGGAATTAGTGCGACGTTATAAAATGCTGCTTCATCAAGTTTGGGAGGTTTTTGTTTCAGTAGAAGCCCTGGCCTTTTGGGACGGAACCTGGTTCCCTTTCCTATGTCCTGGGCTTATTTTCCACAGGCACTGACGGCCCCGGGTTTTTTTCACAGATACGCTTTCAGCTCTGGATGACGTTTAGCCTTTGACCCAGGCACTTTCTTACAATAAACAGTTTGTTGATGAGAGCAGCTGCTGGGAAGATTGCTTCCAGACTGTTCTGCTGCGGCTGAGGAAGGGAAGGGAAGGAAAATCCGGGATGCACCTTACGCCGTCCTCCTCGTTGCTCCGCTCGGCTCCACTTGGCGTTGAGCGCGGAGCACTGGGGCCGTCGGCACCTATTCCTGCCCTCCTTGGGCCTGCTGAAAGCCCAGTTCCCAAGTGGAACACTGTGCTAAACCCAAGAGAGATACAGATATTGAAAAAATGACCGTAGTTGATTTCTTTCTGTCTTATTTTTAACCCGTTGACGGCATTATTTTCTCTACAGAAGGTAACGTCTGACTTGTTTTTTGTCGCTCGGTGGATTCCGACCTGGGCCCTGCAGCCTGTTCCTAGAACNAGAAGGTAACGTCTGACTTGTTTTCCGTCGCTCGGTGGATTCCTGCAACCTGTTCCTAGAATGGGCTGCTGCCCATTCTGTTGGATAAATTAATTTTCTGCCTACACACAGTGCTTTTTTAAAGCTAAATTCAATTTTGGATTCAGATTTAGGCACGGATTTGTGAGCCGTTGCTGGATGTGTAGTCTGGGAGTGGGTTGAAATCTAAGATGCTTCATGCTGAAAGTGATGTAACTGCAATGAAAAGGATAAGGATACTTTGCAGCACTTTGTTAAAGATATTTCCCTTTTTTGGATGAATTATTCCGTGTATCAGTTGGGAAAAGGGATCCACTTGTGTCTGGGACTGTTTCTCCTCCCTGTACTGCTGAGATGATGCGCTGTGTTTATGTAATGCAATACTTGTTTTTAGAAACACACTGAAGTGGGGAGACAAAAATAAGGCTCTTGAATAAGTGCCTGAAATGATCCTTCAGCAATGATGAACTTTTTCTGCCTCTTGAGAAAGTACATCACAGACTAAAGTAACCACCCAGACCTCAAGAGACTCCTAAAAATCTGGTTGGTGGTGAATTAAAAAAGTTACCAAACCCCGCCCTTCCATGTTTTGCACTGTATCTCACTGTGGGAAATATAAAAATATTATTAGTAAACTGAAACAGATTTCCAAGCTATGCAGTACCCTGAGATTGCACAGCAAGGATCAGCCAAGGAACTGCAGTTCCTGAGAACATGAAATGAGAATGTGCCTCGGTTGTACGACAGTAAAATCTTTATGGAGTTCTTTGGGCGATGGCGAAAGGAGGGAGTGGAGAACTGGGGATTTCTCTCCTTCCCAAGATTTTTATACCGTGAACTAAAACACCAGTCGTGAAAATAGTGGCCCTCTGACCAGAGTAGGACATGCACAGCTTCTCCCCCCGAGCTACTTCTCAGCTAAAATGTCTCCCTTGTGACAAAATATGCAAACAAAGTGAAAATATTACAAATATTCTGAAGACTGTTTAAAATCAGCCAGTGGGGTTGCCGAGGGAAACTCAGTTTTTATGTATTTCCTTGAACAAGGACTGAACTTTGAAGTTAATTGTAGGCAGTTAATGTTAAAAGAGTTTTTTATATGTTTTCTGAAAATAAATTCATTTGAGTCCTTCACATGTTTCAAAGCAGATTTTGGATGTACTGTAAGCAAGTTTTGTGTTCAGAAGATCTATTTATTCTATTTGTTTCAGTTGTTACAAAATCCATCTTCAAGCTTACACTTAAGTCTAGAAGAGCAATTATTCAGGACTCAGGGTGTCAATGTGTAGTTTGGGATTGTTATTACATATTAATGACACCTGAACTGCATTAAACAAATTATGGTATCTGTAATATCTGTAATTTTGTGATGTTAGAGATCTAATAGTATCTAATATCTGTTCTTCATCCTCTTCCAGTTCCTCTGTGATCACCAGGAGATGATTTTTCTTCCCTCGTCTGGTCATTGTACTGGTTCTCCCTTGCTTTTAAAACAAAAAAAATACCTTTCAATGAGTAATTGTAGTAATAAGGGTTGTATAGAGCATCCCATTTTCCCTGCACCTCCTGTACATTTACGGGAAGGTTTAACACCTTGAAACTTGAAGGGCTCTTGAGCAAAGCTGGGTGACACAGGGAGGATGTGAACCTATTTTTTGTGCCTATGTATTCATATGGGGGGGAATTTTTAGATTCTAAAGTTCAACTCAGATTCCAAACGCCCTGCACTCCTTATTAAAATATGTCCTTTTCTATCCGTGCTGTTATGGAATCCATAGGAATGCAATGTCTGCGTTTGAGATGATACTTTAATCAATTGGAAGTAATTTAGGAACAGCTAAAACCAAACAGGTTTTAGCCATGTTGAAGGTGTGGTGTCTGTAAATGGGGCTTTGCCTTTGTAATCTTCATTTGTTTGCTGTTTACCAATAAAGAAATATATATATATATGTGATTTAATCAGTCCGTCAACTGATAATACATGAATCAGTGCCTCACCTGCAAACTTCTCTCAAGTCCAGTGAAGCAAAACTGGGGGTAATTCATTGGAAATTATTATATTTTATGCAAAGGAGGGAGAAAAATTGCTCAATTGTGTTCTAGATATGTACATATAAAGTGCGTGCTTGGCCTCACGTACTCAACGAGCACAGCTAAAGTGAAGCATTACCTTATAATCACAATATGAAGCCTTCAGGTAGAGCATCACTGGTTAAAACTGTCTCCTTTTCCCTCCCAAGAAAGGGGGGAGCTGATGTCTAATGTTTGGTTTATGGCACTATATTTTTAGCTTTCATTTAGTTTTGCCTCCACGTTTTTAATAGGAACCAAATGAATTTAGGCTGCGCCTGAATTTTGTCTTAACAAAGAATTCCATTGACCCAGAGTTTAAGACCCATCAGAGTTTGGTAGGAAAGAGCAGCTCCCGAATATGCCCCGTGAGAGAGATCTTTGCATTTATCTTTATGGGGATCTGAACATACAGATGAAAATAAGAAAATACATCAAAATCCTATATATAGAAACAGATTGTTTAGAATGAAGTCCTGGGTTTGGGCTTATTTTCCACCGTTATAACTGGAAGTTTGTGTGCTTGGTGCATAAGTCTCATTGTTTGATAGAGCCCAGGTGCAAATAAAATCTTCTCCATGAGGAGCTGTAATTTGGTGTTATTTTATCCTACAACAGAGAAGGGTTCCCATGCAGCTGGTTTTTGTCTCCCATGTCTCCCCCTTTTCTCCTCGTTGTTCCATCTCGACCCTAAGTGAGGGAAAAGCGAAACTAATGATTATGAAATTAAAAAGAATTTTAAACGGCAAAAGAAAACTGCTGCTGCTCTGGAGGGGTTTCTTCACACACCTGACCAAACTCTTAAAATCATAGAAAGCAGATGTTGAATCATAAACAAAATACAGCTTTTACTTCTTTATGTTACAATAACCACACTGACCAACTTGTGCCGAGGGTGTGTAGTGGCTGAACTTCCTATTTCTGTGAAACTATTGAAACTATATCGTGCTTTTACCATTTAGAATAGGGGTAGAAACGTTTTCTCATGACAAATATTAAACTTCTGGTTGATTGTTTTAACTGTGAGAAGCTGATTAACTCTGCTGTATCCAAGTGGTTTGGTTGGCATGTCAAATTTCATTCTTACTTGGAGAGAGAAGGGAAAGTCTTTGCCTTTGGGAACGTACATGAAAAAAGTGGGGTTTGAAAGAAAAAAAAAACCCCTACAGTTTTATAGGAAATAATGGGCTTAACCTGAAGGAGGGCAGGGTTAGATGGGATATTGGGAAGGAATTCCTGGCTGGGAGGGTGGGGAGGCCCTGGCCCAGATTGCCCAGAGAAGCTGTGGCTGCCCCTGAATCCCTGGAAATGTCCAAGGCCAGGTTGGACGGGGCTTGGAGCAACCTGGGCTAGTGAAAGGTGTCCCTGCCCATGGCAGGGGGATGGAAAAACGTGATCTTTAATGTCCCTTCCTATGCAAACCATTCCGTGATTCTGTTATTCTTTGAAGTTAAATTTGGCTTGACTTCAGTTCTCACGCCCAAACCCGATGACTGACAGTTTTAGGGTGGTATTTGTGCCTCCCTAAACCAAGTGTAGTTATTATATTTACAAAGTATGGAAGTGGTGGAGTGGGGAGTACAGATTTTATAGGACTTTGTGTGTGAATAGCTGCAGGCACCGTCAGTGCCTGAAGCACAAAACAGCTGCAGCTTCTTGGGTTCCACAATCATGTAAAGCTTGTACCTGCATCTTTCAGGATTTAGATAATTTTAGTTATTCAGGGAAAGCGCTGGGCAGGAATTTGGGTGTTTTCTTGCCTTGTGTTGGCTGCCTGGACACACCTGGGCTGGTCCCAGAAGGTTCCTGACCCGACACTTCTCACTGGAGTGACCACCAGAGGTTGCTGCAGAACGACGGATGCCTGTTTGGAAATAGGAGAGGTTTTGGAATTCCAGCTGAATCCTCGGTTTAACAAATCACACAGTTCGGGTTCTGACATGATTTTATTCCTTTTCAGTGGAGTTGAAGCAGAGGTTAACCCTGTTTCTTATATAAATTTATTTCATTGTATAATAACGTACTTCTCCGTGTGCCCATTGTGGGGACCACAACACGTCCGTGTTTCTGGAACTTTGTGTGAAGGAAGTTCTTACGGTAAAAATTAATTTTTCTAGGGTGTGTTTGACCAGCACTTGAAACTTCGCTTTGTTAAACATGTAAACCCCTATTTTCTTAAGAGTTCTTAAAAATCCCCGCTCTTGATTATGAATTCCCCGTGTTTATATTTTTTTGCTCAGCTCAGTAAGCGCGTGGACGTTGTGGGGGAAAAATGAGCTTGGTAATTATACACATGTAACAATTCTTAAATGGTTCAGTATGTGTTAGAAGCAAGGAGATTAAATCAAGGAGTAAGCCTAAAAACTGTGAGGGAAAAAAATCACTTGAAAGAATATAGTCAAGTATATATTTATATATACATATTTTTATATATATACACACATATTTAAATATATATTCAATCGTAAATGGTTGAAATTGTGTGGCATATTTGTACTAATGTAACATCACACATAAACAGATGTGATTTTGCTCTTCTAAGAAATTATTTTATGGCAAAAGGGCACCAGAATTTCTGACCCAGCCTCGAGCACTTTGATTGCTTAGAGTGTAATCCGACTTAAAGCACCGTTGTTTTGTAACCTTAATTTCTGTAAGACTGTGAACACCTCCTTGTGTGAGTTAAAATTCTGGAGTTTTGTCTAGGACTTGCACACTCAAATCTGAGAGAATTTCTGTGTTTGAAAAACAATAGGGAAAGGCACTTTCTGATTAAGTAGTTTCTCCCTGACAAAAAGGGAAGCTGTAATTTTTCTAAATACCGGTTATTACAGCCAATAAGTTACTGTGTGTATGTGAAACAAGTAGGATAAGGTGTGAAGAATTTATCAGCAGTCTGTCAAAGCTCTGGTGTGACACTGAGGGAAGGTACAAGTGCTTCAGGCAGGTCAAGTCAAGGAAATGCTCACAAAACCTTTAATTATTACCAGATCATCATTTATGATTCGTATGCAAAAACATGGGGGGAAGAAAATATTTAAAGCGTATTTTATTTAAAAAGTTAGAGTTCAGAGGGAGCTCTAGAAAACCGAGAAATGGGAAGTAATTTCTCTTTAATTACAGTTTAACTATCCGAGTCACTCTGGGATTGTCCTGGGGCTTGGAAGTGATGGAATTTGGGAAGAGAATCTTCCTTTCTTTGTGTCCTTCTCTACTACTTGTGCCACGAGCCGCACAGAGAACGTCACACAAGCAGCAGTGTCCCTGGGAAACTTGAGAATCTGTAGTTCCTGAGGGTGAAAAATCCATAGAAAGGTGTTAAGAGCAGGACCGCCCCTCTCATTCCTTCCTCAGGTGTGAGAGTGGGATGTGGAAAACTGGAGTAATTCCTTGGGTAGATAACTGCTCGTGGGAAGTTGGCTCTTACTTTGTGGTTTGTGGGTTTGGAAGGGCTGGGCTGGAGCTCTGCGACGTCTCGTTCAAGGGCGGGAGGGCTCAGGTCTGTCCTCGGCACCCGCGCGGGGAACGCTCGTATTCCAGTTCCCAGATGCGGCCCTGAGTGGGAAAGAGGGGCCTGTGTTTGGTGTGAACGTTTTCATTCAACAGTCAGAAGTCTCCCCCTTAAAAATTTGAGGGCAGGAACCGCTAGTGCATTATTTGCAGTGGAGTTGAAACCACGAGTTTTTTGTGGTTTCATTTACGATAATAAAAGACGACTTTGACCCCCAGGACAGCCCTGTGTTCGTGGGCTCTTAATTTACAGTTTCCAAAGACAGGGCAAACATTTCCTATCAGATTTATCGAAGTAGAATTATTTATGTCCAGGAAGAGTTCTGTGGATGCGTGACAGTTGTTTCGGGGTGCCACTACATGGGTAATAGTTGTAGTAAATCATCCATTAGCTGAAGGTGTGAGCCATTTGAGCAACTATTCTGCTGAGAAATCAGTAAATGCTTTTCTCTACCTGCTGCTTTATCCTTCAAATCCAGCATTGGTGAATGGACTGAAGGGCTTCTTCCAGCAAAGAATCTCAGCATGTTGAAAAACCTGCATAATACAGATGAATGTGTGCACTCCAGGCTTCAGGAAAACCACCACAAACCCCGTTACAAGGAAAAATTAAGCTTAATTAGTCTGCAAACGAGCATGGTCTCAAGCCTAGGAGGACAATACCAAGTAGTCAGGCCAGGCTGGACTAGAACAGGCAGCAGAACTTGAGCTTTGGAGCTGAAATGGGGTTAATTCTCCTGCTTTGAAGTAGAAAATGATTGCTTGAATAAAAACGTTCTCGGAAAAATGTTTCTACGTCTCCACATGGGGGGATCCGTGTTTCTTACTTTATTCCCCTCTCCCACAGGAAATCCATCTTGCTTTTCTGAAGTGGCTGGAGGGAAATGTAGATGCTGAAGGACTGAGGGCATCCAGCAAGGTGTCTCTTAAATTTGTTTCCTCCTGTGGCTCCAAAGCGGAGGTCACTCCGTCTCTCATGCCGGTGGTCACGGAGATGGGAAGTTTCTCCTCAGAACATTTCAGCCTGAAGACATATCGGCAGAACCTTCAAACTAAGAAGCTGGGGAAGATTCTGCTTTTCACCGAAGTTACCACCACGACAATGAACCTTCTGGATGGGTAAGACAGAGATCTAGACCATCCCAAAATTAGCTTTGTGATCAGGAATTCCCGATTATGGTAAACGCACAGTGCTCAGAAAAGAAACTGGACCCAAATTGAAACCTTTGGGTTCACAAAATATTGATCTGTAATGTCCAAAATGCTAAGCCATAAAGGGTGGGAAAACCCGAGTGTGACAACTTTGTGTTTGGGAGCGGAGTTTAATCTTTGTTCCTCTTGCAAAGCGTGAACGTCACCGGGAAAGCCTGAGGTAATAAATATGCATGTTTAGAAGTTTAAATGCATTTTCTGGTACAAGTTATTTTCTAGTAGAAGTTATTTTCTGGTACAAGTTACTTTCTGAGCTAACTATTTACAAAAGTAATATTACAAAAGTAATACCAAGGAGATTTTGTCCTTAATTTTACCATTACTGTTTTCTCTCATTTCATTCGCTGAATACGTCACTGAAACGCCCGTTAGTGGTTTGTTTGGGTTTTTAAAACGTGGACTGGGGGTTATGGAAGAAGTTCTTTCATCATCACACAGATGACCCTTGTGAATGAGTTGTGGGATACCTCTGAGAAGGTTGTTCTTTGGAGTTTAAATGGGATTAAGTGATACGAAAGTCACAGCTACTAAATCTCAAGGTTGGGGTCTGTGTACAAAGCCTGTACTGTTGGGTTTCCTGGAAGTCTGATGGAAAAACCTGTCTTTGGGAAGTTACTGCTCTTCAGGACAGATTATTCCATGAGTGTTCCTACCTGTAACTTTTCGTGGCAGTTACCTTTGAGTATCAATTTATCGGCAGAAATTGCAGATGAATTTTACTGGTGAAAAATAACCCCAGGGATGTTGTTTGGGATTTTTTTTTTTTTTCTTTAATACCATCGTTGGTTAAATCACCTGGACTGTTACTTTAACTGATGAGTTAACCTGCAATAATGGCTTTAGTTCTCAACCTGACAACCTAAACCGGTCTCAGTTACAGAATGTGCCTTCTTGCAAGTAATAAAGGTGTTTTGTAATTTGTGCACACAAAATCTGGGAAGGAGGGTGCGTTATAACAGTATTTCATTAAATTAGTTTGTAGCCTTGCAGTTGACAGAAGTTACAAATGATAATTTGTGCTGAAGCGCTGCAATTTAGAGGCACACGTGAAATCTTGTGGCTGTTTAATTTTGCCAGTCCCCTTCCCCACATCTGCATCCTCATCCTGCAGCTGGTTCACAGTGGCTTTTGGAGAGAGACAGTTTTAAATACCACGAGCTAAACAGAGCCATGTCTGACCCATTTATGCGCGTTTAATTAATCAAGAAAAGCGAGAGAAGTGGTCTTGGCTTTTCAACGACTCCAGAACCTTTACTCTCATGTGTTTAAAGGTTCCTTTTTCATGTTAAGTCTTCCAAATGTAATGAAGTGCTTACAGAGGTAGGTCTTCAAGATGTTCCCCATCATGGTGAGGCTTGAGCAGTTGGTTTTCAGGTAAGTTGTAAACCAGAAGTCCTGGCTCTAAGTAGCTTATACTGGGGAGATGGTCCCAGGCAGATTATAGTTTGAATTAGAATTATTAATTTATTGATAATTTATATTCAGTTTATCTTACAGAAAGACCTTTGTTTTGATAAGTGAAAGTATTTGTCTTAAGTATTATGGCTGATGTTATTGTGAACACTTGGTTGTCATGGATAAGAGAATAATGGAATCCATGTGATTTGTAGTTCAGTGAAGAACCTTCAGTCTTAGGTGATAGTGTTTCATAAATATGAATATCTTAGATGATAATATTTCACTAGAAATCGATGCAGAGCCCTATTAGATCATTTTTATTCGGAAAAAAAGATGTCAGGTTCTTAAGGTGCATGTGCATGACACTTGTATCTAATTGCCAGTTCCGAGTGAAAGGAAAACATATCTCAGGAAAAAAAAGAGATTTTCTTTGCTTGAATAAAAAATTGTTACCCATTGATCCTTCGCAATTCCCCCCCAAAAAATTGCAACGCTGCCTTTACGTAATCATATATTCCATGATGGACTCTCTTAGGGTCTCTCAAATATTACCAAGTTTTGATGGTTAAAAATATGGTAGAGGCACCTCAAGGACTTAATGAATGTGATTTGTTGTAAATTTAGTGAGTAAATTGTTTAGTAGATAGTAAAAAAAATTGGCGTTGGAACTTTTAGATGCTAAAAAAATTTGGCATTAAACTTTTGCGACTGCGGATTTTCCTCCCGCCAACTGGATGCCACACTTTTGCCTCCCTTTCCACTTCCCCCCCAAAACCTTCATAGCCCCCAAAAATGAAGAGATGGAAAGAGAAAAGGGGCTGGAACTAATTTTATGGCTGAGCAACCTCACAGTAGAGAAACAGCCGGAGCCTAATAGGGGTCTTTGTCTGCGTTTCCACCCTGGCTGGTAACGTGCCAGTCAAAAGTCAAGCAGGAGAAACAGGTGGGAACTATTAGACCTGTCATAAAGTTTGAAAAATTGATTCTGGAGGCCCGGGGAATAGATTGGACTTGACAGTGTTGTCCTAAAGATTCTAAGGGAAAATTCTGTAGTTTAATCTGGGAGCCCTTGATTGTTCATTAGCTCTCCAGATGGCAGGTCGGGGTGGTTTGAGTATTAACTGTGCTGTCCCTGGCCTGGATTTGGGTGTCCTGAGGCCTCAACCAACTGGGAATTCACCTGTAGGTCCCTGAAATTAAATGGCATCGGCCTAATCGTCAATTAAAAACCTGTTTATGCTCCATAAGGTTTTAAAGGCTCAATATTCCCGTTGCCGTTGCGCGTTAAAAGCTTTACTTGAATAAGCGGAGGCTCGTCTTAAAAGCAATTTCCGTTTTTATTTCTTAAATTAAAATTTCAAATCCTCGCCAAGGGTTAGAACCTCGGCCTTTTTTTTTTTTTTCCCCCCCACTCTGAAAGGAAATTCTCTCTGCGAAGTTTCAGAAACCTTTTCTTCCCAAGTGTTTCTCCCGGTGCCACCCGAGCAGGTCGATCTTGCCTCTTTCTGCGCCTCCTCCCCTCGGAGCACCCCCGGGGATGGCGGATTTAAGGACGAAACCGTTTCGCCAGCATTTCGTTTAAAAAAAAAAAAAAAAGGATAAATTCATTAGATACAAATTTCGGTTTTGTTCTTTATCTCGCGTCCTGTTTCAGTGTTTTAGTTGGCAGAAAAATTGATTTATGTGTGATTAAGCCAGCGCGTGATGTGTTCTCCGTGAAATGCCATTGCGGATCCCTTTTCCCCCAATATTTAAGAAGGACAAAGTGCTGTTGTTAGGAAGAGTTTGACACAAAACCGGTGAATTTTAGTGGAAGTGAAATGTGGAATGAGGTTGCTTTCATAATTGCTGAATAGGGTATTTAAATAAAATGTCAGCTTAGAATAAACAATTTCCAAACAGTTAAAATCTTCGAAAAAAAAGGAACTTTTACTTTCCCGGCTTCATATTGTTGGACTTCGAAAAATTAAACTACAGCTCTGGTTTGGGAAGGTGGGCATTAGGACTCATTTTATTTTAAAACCCTTGTTTTATTGAAATGCAGATGCTGCTAATGCAGGTCTGGGTTAAGTAAAAATAGTGTATAATTGAAGGAGATTGGAGTGGCACTTCAGAGGCAGAAGCAAACAAGCTGAGATTGACAAACTCTATTAGGTACTGGGTGATTTTTAATTCGTTTTTCAAATCCTTGTGGTGTTTTATTCCGTGTAAACACTCGGTGATCTCCCTTATTTTCTGTTTAAACCATATTTTCTAAAGAACAAATTAAAGTCATTCCTGGCTCTGAGGGTGGTGAGGCTCTGGCACATGATTCCCAGAGAAGTTTTGGATGCCCCTGGATCCCTGGAAGTGTCCAAGGCCAGGTTGGAGCAACCTGGGCTAGTGGAAGGTGTGGAAGGGGGTGGAAAATGACCTTTATGGTCCCTTCCAACCCAAACCATTCCGTGATTCTCTGATAATCTTTGTATTTTAGCATGGTGAGACCATCCAAGTACATCAACAGTCTGCTAAAAATGAGTGTTTTATCACCAACTTTAACAGTTTGTATAAATTAACCCCTTACACCCTCAAGAATTCTGGTCGGGGAGCTGGAGAATTCCATGGTGTGCAGGAAGGATTCTTCCTTGATGGAGAGGTCCCTTTCTCTCAGGAAATAGGCACTGGATATTTAAAAAACAGGTGCTGACCAGTGGGTCAGTTGCATTGAAACACTGCACATATTTTATACTTAAGCTCTTCTACAGCCACATAAGCCCAAATATTTTGTCTATTTGGATAAAGAGTGCAGAGACCTCTCGAAATATTCATATTGCCTTTAAAAGCTTGGATCCCTTGATTTTGTTTGTTTGTTTGTTAATCTTCAGGGTGGGAAGGAGTGCTTTGCTTGCTAAATGTCTGACCAAAACCCCCAAGTTAGGTACTGATGGCCACAGACCTGCTCTTTAATCTGCTTTTCTTGATATAAAATCATCTTCCTTCATTCTTTACGTCATTGGGGTTGCTAACTTTTAAACTTCCTTTATTTTTTTCTAATTTATAGGATTAAAGGGCTTTTTATCCTCAAAAGAAGAAAGTTAGTGCCTTGAATACTAACTTAGGTGCTTTTTTTCCTTAAGGGTTGGGGGTTTTTTTATATTTTGGATTTTGGACCTTCCTTTGGTGCTAAAAATCAGCTCAAGTAACAGTACGAGTTTGCTTCCCTTAAATCAAACCAAATTAACTTCAGCAGTAGTTTTTTGCTGATTTAGTTTTAAATGTATAATATTTCACACTTTCCTCTTCCATTCCCTTCTCGGTAGTGGTTTGCATCCTCCTCCAGCGTTGGAGAGAGCCGATAACAAAAGATCCTGCAGGAATTCCTGTAGCACAGCCGAGAGTCTGTTCCCTTCCCCGCCCGTGGAAAGGGAGGAATTCGGAAGTTTTTGGCACTGCTTTGGTCCCGTGCCATTCCCAGACTCTTCTCTGCCGTCCCATTTTTCATGACATGCTGGCTGAAGGATTTCTGCGTCGGGATTTGTCATCTCCTTTGAGGCGATTTTCCCTGCCTTTCTTTCCACCTGTTGTGAGCAGTTCCTGGCGGCTCCAAACAATCAGGTCCCTATTTTCCTGTCACGCACCTTGTGTGTCGGATTTTCCATGGGGTTGAAGGCAAAATGTGTCCCTCTTGCTTTTCTTGTTCTGTAAAAATCGGTGGATTTTCCTTCCTCTCCATGAAAGTGGGCCCCCCACTTGCAGGGTTTCTGCCAGTGCAGAGGGAGGTTTGGCATTCCCAGAGGGAATCGAGGCATAAAAAAAAAAGATCCTCGTTTTGCAGAGCAATTAACCCATGTTGAACTCCGATAGTATATTGTATTTCCCTGCTGCTGGAAGTTCCTGAATCCATGTTACCCTAGGAATACACACACACACACGGCCTTGGAATGCTCCTCCTTGGTTAAATACGAGAGGAAACCCTGGAAGGCCACACAGTGAAAACAGGAGTTGAAGGATGGAAGTGGCAGGGATTCAGTAACACTTGGCTGCTTTGTTCTACGTGGTGCTTGTTTTCATGCCCACGTTTTAAAGCAGATTTTTTGTATTAAAGTGAAAAAAACTTCAGTTACAAATCATGAGGGTTTTTTCAACGAGAGGCTTAACTTGAAGTGTGGATTATATGTAATAGAATACAATATGCCATAATAGATGTAATATCTTGTTATATGGGATATTAATTGCAGCATCTTATGTGAGTGTTATTGCTGTTGGTTTGCCGGCTCCATGGCTGTCAATTCTGCCTTTGAATTTTAATTTTATTTAGTAAGAAGAAATGTTGCCTTAAGCTTAAACTGCCCAGAAGTGCTTAGGGATTAATATTTGCACCTCATTGAGAAAGATACCCTTGTGTTCATAAAATAGTCGCCTTATTGCCACCAACATGAGCTCAGATCACAAAATTGCTTTAAATAAAGTCGTGTGCTTATAGTAATAAATTAAAAACCTCAGAGACAGGTATAAATCAGCGTAGGTAGGACGTGAGCCACTGACTTAGAGAGAGGAGGGTACAACAAAGAAAAACGAGATATGTTAATGGTCATGGAATGGTTTGGGTTGGAAGGGAGATCAAAGATCATCCAGTGCCACACCCTGCTATGGGCAGGGACACCTTCCACCAGCCCAGGTTGCTCCAACCTGGCCTTGGACGCTTCCAGAGATCCAGGGGCAGCCACAGCTTCTCTGGGCAACCTGGGCCAGGGCCTCAGCACTGTTAATGTGGTCAGATAAAACAATCACCCCCCCCAATTAACCTTATTGAGCAACTCAGGGCTTGGACAAGTCCCGGATCTGCATTTCTCCCTCAGTGTCTCTGTGTTGTAATTGTTATAATCATCAGATTGGGGAAGGAATAAAGTGAAGGTGTTGTATTCAGATAAAACAGAATACTAGTTTGGTATCCAGGTAAAGTCCCTGTCTCTGGGAGTGTCCCGGAGGTGTCTGGATGTGGCCCTTGGGGACATGGATCAGGGGTGACTGTGGTGGTGCTGGGTGAGGGTGGCACTGGATGACCCTGCAGGTCTCTCCCAGCTTTGGTGATTCTGGCCTGAAGTGACAGGACAAGGGGAATGGCCTTAAACTGAAGGAGTGCAGGGTTAGGTGGGATATTGGGAAGAAGTTCTTCCCTGTGAGGGTGGGGAGGCCCTGGCCCAGGTTGCCCAGAGAAGCTGTGGCTGCCCCTGGATCCCGGGAAGTGTCCAAGGCCAGGCTGGATGGAGCTTGGAGCAACCTGGTGTGGTGGAAGGTGGCCCTGCCCATGGCAGGGAGGGGAATGAGATGATCTTTAATGTCCCTTCCAACCCAAACCATTCTCTGAAAGATCTGAACACTGAACTACAACTAAATGCAGTCACACAAAGTCGGGATGATTCCCTGGAGATTTCAGTGCCTCATTGTGGCTGCACTGGGAGAAGAGCAGAATCGGATTTGTTAGAAGCCGAAAGTTAGGTCATGGCTTCCAGTTTCCAGTTTGCACATCTCCATCTCTTTGCCTTTGTTAGGAAAGAAAAAAACCCAAGGATGTTGGGTTTGCAGCAGTATGGAAGCTAAGTAGGAACTTGGAAACTTAAAGCATGGCTGCTTGGGGGAGTTTAGGCATCACCTGTTCTCGTGTTTTAAAGAATAAATACACTGATTTTTGTTTGGTTTTATGCTGCCAGTCAGAAGATAGTGATTTAATTTCGGAATGATTCCCTGTGATTGTTTCCAGAGCCAAAAACTTTGGAAGCTTGTGTCTTTTCTAACTTCAGCAGTAAACCGAGAAAATCTCACCGAATCTGAATTCTTGACCTAAATCCCACTGGCCTAATTTATTTTCACTTACAGTCCTAGTTAAAATATTTTAAGAATCTGTTTGTATTCAAACTAGGGCTTGCGTTTATCACACCTCGTATCATTTACCCTGAAATGTCACGGCCTGGAGAGTGGGGTGTAAAAAAAAAAAAAAAGGGAGAGAAAAAAAAGGAAAAGTGAGGTTCCCCCACTGCAGCTTTGTGATCCCCAGGATTGCCATAAAATCCTGCACCTCCTGTTGCTCTCCAAAGAATTTGCTGGCATTGTTCTTGTTGCTTAACTGTTTAAACGTGGATGGACTTCCAAAGGGTTTTTTCTTTTGTAAACTCAAACTGACACTGTTTTTACTGCTGGTTCGATCTTATATATATATTAAAAAAAAAAAAAAAAAAG
>VXAY01000542.1:234953-248323 GCA_013399855.1 Oxyruncus cristatus | reverse complement strand
CTTCCTTCCTTCCTTCCTTCCTTCCTTCCTTCCTTCCTTCCTTCCTTCCCTGCTTCTTCCCCTCCCAAAAAGAAGGAAAAACCCAAAAACCCGCCGAGCAAAAAGCTGAGGTGCCGAGGTGTTTATTTTAACGCGGGGAAACACCTCTCGCTTCGGATGTTTGGCTGCTCGTGGGTCATATGTGTCATACCAGGTGTGCCACGTACAAATTAGGCCTGGCTCTTAAAGTGTGGTAACCCCGGATTTTTCAGGGTTTTTGGATGTAAATTTTCCTTTTATTTAACCGTGCTCTCCCTCACATCAGGGAGGTTTTCTAGCAGTGGAGTGCTCGAGCTTTTGAATTAAAATCCTCTGCAGAATTTTGCCTGTATTTTAAGCACACTTCATTCGGTTCTTTACAAAAATGCCTTTAGGTGGTGTTAAGAAAAAGAAAGGTAGGAATGGAAGTTGGATTTACTGGATCCAGAACCAGGTTCTCTTAATTTCTTGGCTATATTTGCAACTGCATTTGTCTGATATCTACCAAAACCTTTTTGGAAATGGGGAAGGTTGTTTGGGGTTTTTTTACACTGATGGTAACTATACAAGGAAAGCCTAAGCTAAATTTAGATCACAAAATATTAGCTCAGAGATGACTAAAATTTAAAAAAAAAACAACACCAAGAGTCCAGCTGTGCTCTAATTTCTTCTTCATTTTCCCTTGTACTGGGAGATGACTCGGATGAGGTTTTTCTGTGTGTGAGGTTTTTATGAGTTTTTTATCTGTTCTCTGTATCTGGTGGATGCTGGCATAGGAGACCTTACATATTCAGTTGGGTGAAGATAAAATTGGGAGGTTTTTTTACGGCAGTGCTCCAGGCACCCTGCTGTGGACTTCCCAGGGGAGATGCCAGGCAGCTCTGTGGGCCATCCTGCTGGGAATGCTTGTCCATCCTGGCTGGATGTAGAGCCAGGGGGATGTCACATCCAACACCAGGTTTTTTTTCCTGTATTTAACCCAATCATTAAACACCAAATTCCAAAGGAATCAAGTTGTGAATGTCCTTTCAAGCATCAACCACATAATTACTAAAAAAGCTTGATTAAGGTTGTGTATCGTGACCTGTCCTTTATTTTTTTTAAAAAATCACAAACTAATGATTTTGTTTTCAGTTTCTCATACACTCTTGTGTTTCTGAAGGTCTTTTTTGATTGTGTGGTATTAATGTCACCGAGGGAACACGCTGCAAGGCACAACTATGTGCTTATTCTGTGTTTTCAGCTCTGTGTGTCCTGGTAAATCTCAGGTGCTTCGTTCTGCTTTTCAGGTTTCAGACTGCACTAACCATCTCTCCATCCCATGCAGTGGCTCCTACCCACTAGAAGGGCAGGAATCTGATCCCTAGATGTGGTTCTCCCTAAGTAGGTGATTATTGGGGTGCGTGCCATTTGTGCCTGGATTTCTGCACCATATTTCAAGGCATATTTAGGTCTTCCTTGCATGACTTACGTTCGCATGTCGGGTTTTGTTTTTTTTTTTTTTTCCTGTGTGAAAAAAACATTCCGGAGGGTGGTTTTGATACACTGATACTCGTGTTCCTGGCATATCGTGGTGTCTGCATTATGTGCCAGTGACCTGAGTTGGGTTTGCTTTCAGGAAAATGTGAGGTAGTTTTAGGTCCTCTCTGCTTTTACCTGTGGCTGTTTTCAAGCCCCAGCTGCGTGGCAGATGCTCAGCCTGAGGGTTTGTGTTTCAAGCAAAATCAAGAAATTCTCAGGGTACCTTCTTTGCTTCTACTACTGATTTTTCTCCTTCAGATTCAGCCAATCCATGGTCAAAATTCTACCGACTAGAACCCGTTTCCCTCCTTAAATTTCCCCTCTGCTCTGTGCTGCTTCTCTTCTGCCAGACCACAGTTGGTGAGTACGGTGGAAGAGGAATCCTCTTCTGCTTCTTCATCTCTTAGCAGCTCCAAATTCTACCACTACCTGCAAGAAATTCTGGTGCGTTTGTGGTTTGTTTCGCTCTTCACTGTGTTCATTATTATTGTTTTTTACAGTCCTTTATTATTTTGATCACTCAGGAGTCGAGACTATGTTTGTATTTTTTGGTCTTCTAAAGCTTGTGTAAATAAACAGCACGAGTCATCTGCTCCTCTAAAAACAGGGGCCCTTGCCCTGTCCTTCTTGGCTTTGAATTTTTTTGGTTTGCTTCTGAAATTAGACCCTCCTTGCCTTACCCTCCCCTCTTTTTCTCCCCCCTGCCACCCCATCGCTCTGCATATCGTAGCTTAAAACCTTCTTTTTGAGGTGGTACCGCATTTCTGCTTGGAAATGGGCTCATAAATTAAGGCCAGAAATAGCACTGGCCGTAAAGTCCTCGGTATAATATTTGCCCTGCAATATTCCTGCTGCCGCTTCAAGACTGGTTTACTTGTGTTTTCGCTGGAATATTGAACCCCATAACTTTTTGTGGAGTCTCTGCGTGGTTTTAAGGGTGCTTATAAAGTAGAACTCGGTGCAGGAGAGGGGCTTTAAATTTGCCTGTCATATTTATGCCGTTTTCCAACTTCAGTTCCCTTCAATGTGCGATTGTTTTCAGCAGGCTTTAAGTATACAAGTCAAAACTGCGGACTTGAACTTGAAAGCATAATTTGTCCTTCCCTAATGTGGGAATTTAACGATCCTGCTTGGGTTTTCTGGAGTAATTTCTTATTTTTTTCTCCACTTCGTAATTTTGCTTCCAGAATAAAAAACCACCAGCCCTCTGAATGCATTTATTTTCATTTTCTAGATGTTGTATTTTTAACAGATACAACTGGCAGAAGAATTTTGGTTTAGAATGTGCTCGGGTACACTTGGGTATATGGAATGTATTTGTAGTTGAGGGGTTTGAAAACTTAACTGTGCGAAGACTAATGAAAGGAAGCATCTACCTTCAGTCTTTTACATGATAAAATTTAGTCTTTGAAGTAGTTTTGTAATATTTTAAGGCCTCTCTTTCATACATCTATAGGACTAAGTTGATAAAAATGTTTGTACTCTGATTTCTTTATGTTTGAGGTTTGAGCAGCTTCAGTCCTGTTCTTGAAAATGATCTAAAATACTTTCCAAAGGTCGCCCCCAGACCTTTTTAACGTTCAACTATTATGCTGTGTGTTTTCAAGGACAAATTACAGCTTTCCAGTAAGATTGCATTCTAACATACCTAAGAATATTTAAATGTGCTTTGCTCCTCATCCTTTAGTTCCCGTGTCTCTGTGCATCACTGGTTCAACCAGGTTTATGGGAGGCAAAAATTGAAATTCTGTTGTGTTGGCAGAACATAATTCAAAGAATTACCAAAATAACCTTTTATTTCAACACCTAGGAGGGCTCGAATTGTTAGGCTTTGTTTCCAAAATCGGCTAAAATGGAGCAAAAATGAATTTTGCTTCTTCTGACGGATGAGCCGCCTCATCCGTGGGAGATTTTGTGTTCTGTGTGTTACAGGATGTTGAATAAATTTGCAAAATAAACACCAGCTTAAATGTCTGTGGTTTAAAAAGTGATTTCTTGAATGGTATCGTGTCACAGAGAGAGGATGGAGGTGGAAAGGCAGAGGCACATCCTTTCCCATTGGAGTGTGGTGGTCAGGAAGGATCTTTAAGTTGTATTTATGTTGTGATGCTGCACGTGTAGAACAGGAATTCTGTAAGTAACAGACATGGTGCCTCTGGAAACAAGTTTATGTCAATGTGAAGGGAATAACTCTACAGAAGATGGTGAAAATCAGGTTATATTGAGTTTTTCTTAGTAGGACATGGTGCGATCTGTACTTTGTAGGCCTACAGTACTGTGGATTCAGTGTTTAGAACAGGTAGTTTTTGATTTGTAATGTAGGAATTTTGATTAGCTGCATTAAGTGGCTGTGAAAAGATCGTGGCACTGTTGATAGAAATGGAATATTTGTGTTGTGAGCAAGAAGAAAGCCTTGAAAGCTCAGCCAGGAATACAAATCACACCCTTTGACCCACTCCCCTCCTAATTGAAGTGGCTTTTCTGGTAACAGTTTCTAATTTAATTCCACACCGTGTCACACAAAACTGCTGCTGCTGGGACTGTTCCTGCAGTCCCTCTGCCTGCTTAGACATGCAGCAATAAATAATGCTTTCCTAAGGTATCCTGTGTGTGTCTTTCCCAGTATCTTTTTGAAATGTAGAACATGGGTGGGTCTGGTTTCATCAGCTTTAAAATTCTGGTCAGAAATTATCCCCTAAATCCCTCGTGAGTCGAGTCAGGAAAGACAACACCGTGGACATTCTGGTGAGGGGAAGGGTGACAGGTCTTCCGCTGTGAAATGGTGCCTGAAATGTTTATACTTTATTGTCATATCCCCTGAAATGTGCCCAAATCCCTAGAATTAGGAATATAGTCAGCAGCTACTGTGCTTTCGGCTTTCAGCTCCACTTGGACACATCCCTACCCGTTGGAAAACTGCTGCATAAAATGGACGTCTCCAGAGGCCCGAATTTCCGAACCTGTCGTTTGTAATCTGGGAAGGGCTGCCATTCGTTCCTCGTGTTTGTGTTAGAGCTTCTGCCGAGTGCTTCTGACAGAATTATGGAAGTATGAGGTGCTTAAGCAGAGACCCTGAGAAGGAATTCCTCCGGGGAAACAGCATTTCCTTGCTGTGGTTTGGTGGCCGCTGTTCCGCTTTGCCCCGTGGCGCTGCGTCACGTGGGTGGTTCGCTGGTTTGTTTTGGTAGGGTTGCAATATTTCCTTTTCGGGCACTGGCACTCCCGATAGACAGTTTGAAGGTTGATGCCTGAGACGATTTAAAGGTGGATGTGTGACAGCTCCTGCTTATTTACTGGGACGGGAGCAACACGCGTCCTCTTTTGGGAGGGGGTGTCCCAGGTGAGGGCCACCACTGTGAAGTACTTCCCAGTGAAAAGTCTGGGGATTGCCAAGGAAACCACCTGTCTAGTTCTCTGGGAAAACTCAGCTAACTGAGCAGAAAACTCTTTTTTAGGTGCCAGATACAGCCAGTGTGCCTTTTGTGTGGGTGCATGCACAGAACTGATGTTTTGGAAGTGATGTCTGGGAGGAGCTAATCCTGAGAAATTCATCTGCCCTGAGGCAGGAGAAGGTCAGTCATTTCAAGAGGCAAAATGAACAGCTGGTGTAATGAGTTAAACCTCTGTTTTCATGATCTTAAATGAGATGTGCTTCTCAGGAGAAGCTGATTTCTGTTGGGAAGATGCTGTGTCCACTTGCTGACTCTTCCCCCGTGGAGATTCGTGGGCTGGAATTTCGGTCCAGTTGTTTGAACAGCTCATCTTGATGGGCCGAGCTTGGATTCGGTGATCTTGGAGGTCTTCTCCAGCCTTAATGATCCTGTGATTCTGTCTTTGCCTGGGCTTCTGAACACGTCAGGATACCTGGCTGGGAGTCCAGTGGATGAGCTGCAGGGACTTTCACCCCCTTGGTTCCAGTCAGACTCAGCGAGAGTAACATTTTCAGCCGACGGGGAGGAACTCGGTTGTCTTGTTCTCAGATGAGTTTGTCCAGGGAAATTTGAACTAGGACTTGGACAGACATTGAGTTAATGTGAGAGTGAAGGACTCTGTGTTCTGTAGGGTCGGGAGAATGAGGGACTGTGTGTGTATGTTGTGTATGTGGGGGAAAGCCTGACGATATTTCCCTTTTCTCCAGCAATCACAAATGTCTGTGGTTGCTGAAGAACTGCAGTTTTACCTGCTATTTTATCTCCCATGATTGTGAGTTGGTGCAAAGGTTTGTATATTGGAGAAGAGAAGGTTGTGTGGACACCTCACAGCACCTTCCAGTATCTGCAGGGCCTACAGGGGATCCAAAGAGGGACTTCTTTGTCAGGAGCAGTGACAGGACAAGGGGGAGTGGGTTCAGACTAAGAATGAGGTTAGATTGGGTATTAGGATGAAATTGTTCCCTGTGAGGGTGGGGAGGCCCTGGCCCAGATTGCCCAGAGAAGCTGTGGCTGCCCCTGGATCCCTGGAAGAGTCCAAGGCCAGGTTGGACGGGGCTTGGAGCAACCTGGTCTGGTGGAAGGTGTCCCTGCCCATGGCAGGGGTGGAGTTGGGTGATCCTTAAGATCCCTTCCAACCCAAACCATTTTGTGATTCTAAATGACAGTAGAAATTTGCCTTACATTAGTTCCAGATAACTCATGTTGTAAAGTTTTCTTCAAGAAGCTGCCACTCTTGTAACCATGTAATTATCAGAGGACCAGAGCTTTTGAGATGATTTCTTTTCCTTGGATTAGAGCCACGCTGTTTTAAAATGCTAAAAACAATATAAGTCAATAGCATTTTCATTACATGTCTCAGCAAGCTGCATAAAACCTGGTAGCTGTGAGGGTGGCAGTCTTGGAAAACTCAACAATTTAAAAATTCAGTCATTTTATTTAAAAAATTTGAAGCAGAGCAAACCCTTTATTATGCCTTTATTGAGAACCCTCTATTTTAAAATCTGTTGATTTAGTTCGTATTAAATGTGTGCTGATGTAAGTGATGCCTTGCTGAGAGGAGAGAAGGGGGAAAAAACAAAAGAACTGGAGATTTCAAACGTGTATAACAGGAAGGGAAGAGAAAATAAAAAGATACCTACTCAAAAACGCCAACACGAGAAGATCATAGAATCATAGAATCATAGAATCAGACGGGTTGGAAAGGACCTCGGAGATCATCAAGTCCAACCCTTGATCCAACCCCACTGTGGTTACTAGACTATGGTCTATGGACTATGTTTTATCTGCCTGGTCAGTTATGCCAAGGATATATTTTTTAATTATGAACAGATGCCTTTCTTTCTGTCTCATCTTTAAGCACAGTTTTCCTGAAGTGGAACCTCACAGAACGTTAATTATAACATTAAATGTCCAAGTCAGCCTTTCTCATAACTTGGGGGGTGAAAGGGTGGGCTCCTGCAAACTCTTCTTTCTGGTTGGAGGTTGAGAGGAGAAGACGATCCCACAGATTTCGCTGGGGTTAGACTCTGTTTGGACTTGTCAAATCCCACTCAGGAATGCGGTTTGAGAACTGCAGGAGACAGTGGTGGGATAGCAAAATGCAAAAGATGGAAGATTTTAGCCTCGGAAAGCGGCTGTGTGTCCGCAGTGCCGCATATACAACACTTGTGAAAACAAGGGGTTACGTAAATATTTGAGTTTTCAAAGATCTGCCGCCGTGCCTGTTAGAACCTAATGTTTTATTCTCCAAATTTGTGTGTGGTGTCTTTTTTCAGGAGTGATGTTTCGTGTGTAAACGGCGGAACTGTGGATCTGACACATAAGTAGTCATGGCTCTCTCTTGTTTCTGCCTCAGTTAAGCCCAGCCCTGGCAGGGGACGAGGCCAGATTATTCCTGGGCTGTAGAGCTCGTTCCAAAACAAACCCTCTCTGTAGTTACATTATCCTTCAATGTAAGGAACATGTTTGGCGTCCACATTGCTGACATCTGCCAAATATTCCTTAACCAAGTGTTTAGTGTAATTTGCAGTGAGCTGGTGAACACTTAATGGGCTTTGTAGAACTTCATCTTTTATGTCCTCCCCAGCTAGAGCAAATCCTTTCATCATCTGTATTACCTTGGTGCTGGTTTTTTGCTTGTTAGATCCTTGCGTTTCCCACCCCCGGTTTCTTTGGGATTTCTGGGATTTGATTTGGGAGGATATGCTTTATTTTTTTTCAGTTAAGTGGTACTGAGTAATATCCAGTGAATTTAAGTGGAATAATGAAGGGACACATTTTTCATTTAACTCCTAATAAAATGTAAGGACTTTACCTGCTCTCATTTAAGTTGCATGAGGGAAGTTGGATCAGTATGGAAATGGGAAATTTTAAAAGTGGGTGGAAGTGGTAATGATAGTTTTACTTCTCTTCTAAGTCTTCATGTGTAGGTGCTCCTAGTTCTGTTTTCCTTATGAAATATTATTCCTTTCCCTCTCTTCTCTCTCACTTCCTCAGGCAAGAAAAATACCCCACTCAGTTCAGTAAAAGCAGGTCAGACCAATAAAATCAGGTTTGTGCCATGAAGGCAAACTGGTGTTTAAATGGTTTGAATTCAGAGGGGAGGGCTGGAGATGGGGTAATTTATGTCACCAATCCTTTCTGGTATGAAATGGAGTCTCTGGAATTGCCACGATGGAGTCGTAGCTTTTTAAAAGCAAAGGATAATGTTCATTCTACTGCCTTACTCAGTGTCAAGTATATCATTGCTGACGTTCTGCTCAGCTGAGTTTAACTTGGAGATAAAACCCACACGAATCCTGGGTTTGCGGATTGTCCGTGGGAATCTCAGGCTCCTCAGCCCCGCAAAACGAAGTTACCAACTTCCTTTTACAAGAAATAAAGAAACCCACAGTCCATTTAGGCTCTTCTGATTTGCTGGCTGGAGGAAAAATTTCCTAAGACATTGAAAATATCCTTTCTAGTAAGGCCCGGAGAAGATGGATTGGGTGATAAGTTTTTAAAGCCGGCAATATCGGGCCAAGCCGAGTAAAGACAAGTCTTTATTGATGGGAATGTTTTCTGAAAGCTCCGATGTTTGCCTTCAGATTTAGCTGTTGCTTGGACAAGGAGGACTCGTATGACTTTTTCAGATCTGTACGAACACAGACTCAACGTTGCAGATATAAAGAACTTCTTACAAATTTTACACTTTCATCTGTATAATAACTTATTTTTTAATAATTTCAACTGTGCACTACTACTGATAGTAAAAGGTGCTGTTTAGTGTTTATTTCCTAAGCTGGGTTTACTTTAAAATGTGCAGCAAATTCCTTACAGTAGGATCTTCTTCGCATTTGGTGCAAGCCACAACATTCAGAAGCTTTTAACTGCTGTTAATTTTTCTGTAGTGAGTCCTAACAGGTAGTGATAAAGTTGCCTTTTAAAATGGATTATAGCATTTTTTAATTGAAAAAGAAATTAATTTTGCTTTTTAACAGATCAGCATTTGCCATCAAATTTATGAACTTCATCATAAGGATGAAGAGTGTGATCTTAATGCTGGGATTTTCTCTACATCAAAGCATTTTTCCTTCTCCTTTCCATAAATATCTTCCCTGTGATAAAATCTTGAAGGCTTGTGTGTTACAAAGAGCTTTTCCCGTGTTGAACCTGTGTAGTTCCGGGTGGAAAACAGATTGTTGGGAATGGAATTGAATTGATTCAGGAAGCCTTGGAGCTGCAGGTTGTTACTCACTGTTGGGCCCTTTGCTCGGTGTCCAACTACTACAGATGTGGTTTAATGCGAAGTCATAGAGTCATGGAATGGTTTGGGGTGGAAGATTATCCAGTTCCAAGTTCCTGCCATGGGCAGGGAACTTTCCACTAGACCAGGTTGCTCATATCCCTGGAAGTGTCCAAGACCAGGCTTGGAGCAACCTGGGCTAGTGGAAAGTGTCCCTGCCCATGGCAGGGGGTTGGAACTGGATAATCTTTAAAGGTCATTTCCAACCCAAACCATTCCATGATTATTTCCAATGTTTTAGAGCCTCTGAACATCTGTGTTCCTGCTCTGACACTTAAAAGAACAATTTTCGTATCGTAGCCGTGCGCTGGAATCAAAACTCATTTGTCTTGGGTTCAACAACTGAAGATTTCCTAACAAGATTCATAATTGGCGTTTAAAAGTAAAATCAATCATTTCTCTATAATTGCCCAATTTACAGCCTTTCCTTTACCTTGTGCCTCCCCTCCTGGAACTGTGGCACTGTGCTGTAGGTAGGGTGGAAAAAGAGGAAGGAAAGTGGGTTATTTGGTGAAGCACAGGGCATGCGATTGTTGTTTGTTGTTGTATGAAATCACAATCAAAATTGACACAAGTTGCTATTAAACTCTATTTCCTGTGTTAAAAAAAGTGAGTATTAGCTAAAAAAGAAACCTGCAGCAGTAGATTTGCACATAGACCTTAATGAGCCCAATTGACCTTCTGTGCTGTATTTACAATTGCCTTAAAATTGTAAGCAGATGTTTGAAAAACTTTTGTTAATAGGTCCCTAACATCTGTTTCACCAGTGGTATTGCCCACCAAAGCAGCTGTAATTAGTAGAGCACCTCGTGCTTGCATCTTTTTCTTATTGGTGCAGATGATCGTGTTTCTCCCCCGGGTATTAAAGCAAAATCTTATTGGCACTTTTGTTTTCATAAATTCTACAACATCTCTTTTGTTGGAGGAGGCGGGTTTTTTTTTTTTCCACCGAAGGCAGAGTAATGGAAGAGGTTTTGGGTTGTTTTTTTTTTTTTTTTCTCCCCTGTGAAGTCTTAAAAAAATGCCTTGCAGTGCCGATACATCCAGTCACACCAGAGCAAGTACAGCAGATGGGGGGAAAAAACCCAACATGAAATACTGTGTGCAGCTGAAACCTTCGGTGGGGGTTCGTCCATCGGTGCTGCTCGGACGCATGATAGAATGTGTGGAAAAAAAGGGAAGATGAAAGGAAGAAAACCTTAAACTCTGCTGAATAATTAAAAAAAAAAAAAACACAAAAAACCAGCGTCATTTGCCCATTAAAGTCCTTTTATATGACAGAGTTTCCGTCTGTGTGAGAACACCAAAACCTGTCTGCTTGTTCGGTTTATATCAGGCTCCTTTCCGAGGAATTGTTATGACAGTGGGCGAGGGGAAAGGTTCAGCTTTAACCTCGTGGTGCTTTGCCAGCCTTTCAGGAGGGCTCTCTCAGCTTCAGGGTTTGGGGTTTTGTGTTTTGGTTTGGTTTTTTTTTTTAAATAAACTGCAATTTGAAAGTTATTCTTCAACAACTCCTGCTTTATAAAATGTAAGATGGAAAACGCAGCTGGGGGAGGGCCGTGCAAAGCTGCCAATAAAGTTTCCACTCCGGTTGTTTCCAAGAGGATTTCGTTGGGAGATAAGTCGCCGACAGAGGAATTGCCCCTTTTCCGAAGGGAAGGATCTTACTGGGAATGTTCTGCTTGCTCCCAGAAGAGCTGCTGGGCTTTACAAAACGCGGGAGCTTTCCGCAGTCACCCCCCATGTCTTTCCAGACCTGGGAAACGAAGACTGCGTTGTGTGAAATGCAACTTGAGGTGCGACATGTCCCGGTGCCTTTTGCTTCCTTAAATATTGAATTGGTGCTTAGATTGGCATTACCAAACTCACCAGGGCACTTGTCTGACTCATGTGGCAGCTCTCGTACTAGAAAGTCGTTTTTTGGCCATGATTTTCTGCGGTTATAAGAAGGAACAAGACGAACAGGAGAGATTTTTTTTTTTTTTAGACAGATACGGGTAGAAAAAGATTTGGGGCCCACAGTCCCACAGCACATGGAGGTTTTTTAGGATCATGGGATGGTTTGGATTGGAAGGGACCTTAAAGATCATCCAGTCCCACCCCCTGCCATGGGCGGGGACACCTTCTCCTGTCCCAGGTTGCTCCAACCTGGCCATGGACACTTCCAGGGATCCAGGGGCAGCCACAGCTCCTTGGGGCAGTTTCCAGATGTAGAAGGAGTCTGGGCTCTGTTGCCTTTTCCAGCCAAGGAGTATCCAGAGCTGCCATTAATGATAGCCTTTTACTGTTCCTGGATTGAAGAAAAGATTTTAAGGAACTCATTTACCTCTTCCCTTCCCCAAAACGTTTGCCTGCGTAACAGATCGAGACGAGAGCCCGAGTCCGTGTTCCTCGTTTTCGGCTCCCAGCACCATTCCCAGGAATGTTCCAGAGTGTTGCTTTTCACAAAAGCTGATTTTCCACGAGCAAGTTTTCTGTGTCCAGTCGCTGTAATGGCCGTGCAGGTGTAGCATTGCTGTTTTAAAGAACTTGAACAATCAGTCGCTCAAGTCCCGTTTTCCTTCCAAGGGCAAAATACAAACCAGCTTATTTCCTACTCTTTTTGTGGCCCTGCACTCATGTGGACGGTAATGAAACAGGTTTTCTCTCAGGAAGCCAAAAGGAAATATATTTGACTTATTGCAGGAGAGACATTTGCTCATTACTTATATAGACAAATGTGAAAAATAGAGAACATTGTTATGAAAACCAGCTGATGCACAGAGGCACTTTTTTTACTACTGTATTTCCAGTGTCTCTCATTCCTAATTAAAATATCTTTTCGAAGTGAGCAGCTGAGTTACTATTCTCTGGGTGATTATGGGCAACTCAACTTCTCAAACAGTATTTTTTTCGTCGTCTCCTTGGAAAAAAAAAAAAAAACAAAAAACCCTCACTTTTTCCTTGCTCGGCTTTGCCAGCCTTCTGCTTTGGACCGTGCTCATCTAAATCTGATGAAAATGGTCAAGCAGAAAAGCTAAAACGAGACCAGAAACATTTCTATTGTGAAAACCCCAAAGATGTTTTTTTATTTCTTTGGCCAAGTTTGGATCCGGTGTGGTGTTCATGTGGCGCTTTTGGAGGTAGCGTTTGACAGGGGACGTGCCCAGGGGGATAAATCCTCAGTAAACTCGGACTTCAATCACAGGAATTCTTGGGAAACTGTTTTGCGGTTGATATTTTGCGTTTGTTGGAGTGCACTTGGCACCTGTGGCTTCCTAATGAAACTCGTTCTAAATGTCAGTTTTCTGTGAAGATCATCAGGTTTTTAAGGCGGGGAACAACCCACGGAAATATTCTTTAGAATTCCACTAAGGTTTATCAAATGTTTCCTTGCTCAGTTTGCACAGATGCCATTAATGAGTGGAAACTTGTGCTGTGCTAATGCCAAAGGAATTAATTCGTGGAGTAGATTCCTGTCTTCTTGTATTATTTTTTTTTTCATTCTTTTTATTTTTCTTTTTAAGGTGACTGAATATCTCTGAGTATTAAATTGATTTGATAAGCGCTGTCAGTAAGTGATCACACTCCATGTATGTACCAAATTTTATTTTCAAAAATAGCGTTTTTTTCTTGATGTGAACGAATACATAAAATGTATAGTATAACTAGAAATGTATAATGTAAATATAAATGTATAATAGAAATAGAAATAGAAATATATAAAAATAAAACCACAAAATACGTGATAAATATATCCTTTAGATCAGATATTCGCCATTCAACTTTTCCTCTGTTTAACCTGAGGGAAAATGAGATTTTTTTGTATTTAAGCTTTATTTTTAGATTACTGATCAGTCACCTGAAATTACTGATGATCTCAAACAGCTCTTTGCAGAGCCTGGCAAAACAGTGAGAAATGGTGAGAACATCACTGAGAGCATCTTGTAGGACACTAAAGATTCTACCAGGGTAATTGCATATTTATTTATTTATACATTTAATAACTATAATTATATATTTCTGTATTTTATGTATTTATATACACATATGTTTATATATTTATATTTTTATATATTATATACAAATATATCTTTATTATATAAATACATATGTTTATATATAAATAAATAAAA